>WYDI02000394.1:0-43926 GCA_009867235.2 Psittacus erithacus
GCCGCCGCCGCCCGCATAATGCCGCCCCCCCGCCCGCACGCCACTCGCGCCCGGGGGCTGTCTCCTTTTCCGGCCCGCGGCGTGTGCGTGAGAGGGGCTTGAAGTTGCCCCAGCGGCGGCGGCGGCGAGGCGGGGGGCCGGGGCGGCTGTCGGCGGCGACGGGGCGCGGCGGGGCGCGGCGGGGCGCGGAGCCCACCCCCATCACCTGTTACCTCCGCTCCCCAGGTTGCCTGAAGTTCCCCGGCGGCGCCCGGCAGGACGGGGAGCGCCGCGGCTCCGGCTCGCAGGGACCCTACAGTGGCTGCTGCAGCATGGGCTGGCTCAGGGGGATTGCCTTGCTTTCCTTGGGAGTATTGCTATCAGGAAGAGTGAACTGCCAGCATGTGAAGAATAACGTGCCAAGGCTCAAATTATCCTATAAAGGTAAGTCTGTTGTTCTCTCTCTTATTCCCGGCTTGCCTCAAAACCTCTCCTGCTTTGCCCCGTGGCTGCCTCTCCTCCCCACCTTCCTCCCTGGTTTTCCTCATCTTCCAAAAGGGGGAAACTGGCATTAGGAAGAATTTCTAAAGAAAGGACTTAAAAAGCCCCTCCGTGCAACGGGCGGTACCACGCAGTTTAAACACAGACAAAGAAGAGTTAGTTGCATTTGCAGACAAGGACTCCGGATCGTGCTGATCCGTGGAGGATTTTTTTTCAGTCTTGTGCTATTTCACCGGACTTTACTCTTTAAAACGATGAGACGTGTTTGGCCACTCAGCTATCTCTCCCGTCCTGGGCATGTAGCGCAGCGCCGGTACCGGGTCTCCTTCAAACAGCATGGAATAGATGAGGATTAATATTTTCCCTTTTTTAGGCATGAAGTGGTTAATTCTCGAGTCATGAATATTCAGTTTGTACAAATCTGACAATCAGATGCCTAACATAAGCAGTAGATGGTGGGTTTGCCAAGAAACTATAAACTGAAAGGAACAGATCAGTCCAGAAAAGGAGGAAAGGACTGTTATGCACTAGAAAATGCTGCCTATGGATTTTTAACGCAGTGCAATGTATTTGAACTGGGATTGTAGTATCATGTATTTCATTAGAGATCACAGGGAAGGCGTAACTGAATAAAGAGAGCTGCGAGATTACGTTTACGTTTGAAATTGTGTAATGCCACTCACACTGCAATTGTCAGTAATTAACTTTTGTATAACACTGCCAGTATTAAAGAAGGACTCTGAGGTAGACAGACTCTGTTCTATCTGCATAGTTCTTCTCTAAGTACATTTGCAGAAGGATTCACCAAATCTGGAGACTTGTAACTGGGGAAGAAGTTTAAAATACAAGAGCCGTAGAGTGCTATTTCTGAAAGAGAGATATAGACATCCATGTACCTCTCTATATACGTGTCTCACTGAAGAACTGCCTTCTCACAAGTCTCAGATTATTGAAGGTTGAGAGAAGGCGCAGCAGTTACAGCTCTGAAGGAAGGGAGGAAAAGTAACACACTGCTTCTACAGTGGAAAAAGAGGGAACATGTGTGTGCATGCCTGGTCATAGGTGTCAGTCTCATTTTACAGTACAATGCTAATACATCTTTTGCCCGTAGAAGTACATTTTCCAGTTTTTTTCACCTTTCTTGTGCTGCAGTTGAGAGGGAGGAAAGTCCTCTCTGATACGATGTCAGGCGTCATCTTCACACTCCAGAGGAAAAAAAAAGATATTAAACACCTGCAAAACTTGGATGCACTGTGTGAAATAAATGCATGTGCAGGGTTTTATTGAAGAACACTTCTATGCATATTTGTGTGTGTTTAAACTTGAAAAGATATGTATGGAAAGAACACTTTAAGCTTTTCAGGATCTGTTAATTGAGTTTTCATAAGAAAAGCCATTAGTATTTACACAAAATTGATTATTTTGAATGATGGATTCTGAAGAAGTCTTCTACCATTACTCCATGTCATGTCAAAAACTCATTAAAAACTTTTTAATTGCTTCCAAACTTTTACAATCATACTGAAACTCAGATGAGTGTATAGAAGCATGAATGCTATAAAAATATCCTGTAAAGCGGTTTAACGGCTAATTAATTATTGTTTATTTTTTTTCACCCTCTTAAAGTTTATTGATGGCTCAAGTCTGCTACCCCTGCTCATACTGACTGAATTCACAGAAACTAATTTGAAACTGAATGATAGTGATTTTCTCTTTTGCTTTGTTTTTTTTTTTTTACCCATTTTCTTTTTTCACCCCCTGGTACTATCCATATACAATTTAGCAACACTTTGCTACTCTGCTGATTGGTTATTTTCCAGCTCTGGTCTTTTTCTGGAGGAAGGGTCTCATTTTCATTTTTTTTACTGTATCGGACATCAATTTTAATATAAAGTCAGTCCTATATGAGCAAAACAGGAAGCTGAAAGGAACACGGATGCTGTTTTTGTAATTGGCAGATCATTGTAAGAAGAAGAGTTCAAATGTTGAGCAGCCCTGTTTCCTATCTGGTGGAATAAATGCATGGTAATGCAAAGCAAGTTAAAGTCTGAGCACTCACAGGAGTTCACACCCTGGCCTTTGATTCACATACTTGACTTAAAACATGTGTAACCCTAAAAATCAGATCAGACTGCTCACATGCTTAATGTTAAGTACCAGTGTAAATGCCTGGCCAGGTCAAGAGGAGTGTGTTGCCCATGCTGACACATTGATCCCTCAGTATGGGGATACCATTATTCATGAGGAAAGACTAAGCCTTATCAGCTGGTGCTATTCCAGACAGATTTTGCTTCCAGCAGAGTATTTTATGCACAGATCAGTGTGAACACCTTAAGCAGGAGCAGACATAAAAGCTGTTGGTATTAAAAATATGTCTTTTAGGCACTGACTGAATACTTGACTAATGCTAATATCTACCTCCCAGGGTATACCTCATTGCTGTGTGACTATGTGATATTATGTGATTCATCTGTAGTCAAACTCCTTGCAGTTAGGAGAAGAAGCTCCCCAGTTACCCATTCTGCCTCTACATGAAGAGCTGCGGTTGAGTAAAATAAACTTACGATATCGAAAAAGAAATACACAAGATGAAAAGAGTGACCCAAGTGACTTCTCTTTTCAGTGACTGTCATTGTGCTTTCTTTTAACAGCATGCTTGTTTTTTGTCTAAACAAATACCTTGGAGCTAATTATTGGTGCTTTATTTCAGAAGAAAACTAAGGATGTGTTTTAACTTCTTGTTTTTCTCGACTAATTAGATGTCAAACATGGTTAAAAAGCTCAGGCATTTCCTTGGAAAGTTAGCAAAATGAGTCATGAAGGGTTAAATCCCTGCCAACCTTGATTTCCTATGGTCACTTGTTTTCAAAGGTCCAGTATTAGCTGTGCCATTTCCCAGGTTGCTGGACAGAAGTTTTGATGAACTCTTATCCTGTTTCCTCTTAACTTCTTGTCACGCAGTGTTGCAGAAGATTAGAAGCATCCTACGGGGCATGTTGCGGATAGGAAGAGGAAGAAAAAGTGTATAAATGCATATATTAAGGCCACATCTGTGGTCTGAAAAGGTTCTTTCTGTTTATTGTAAAACAGAGTTCTGGTTATTTGGTTTATATCACCTTGATTTCAGTGGCATATTAAAGGAAGGAAATTTGAGGAGAGCACTTGGGAAATCCTGGTCCAGCTGGAATCTGTGGTGAAACTCTGTTCAGTAGCATCAGGGTTTTGCTCCATTTCAAAGTTTCTAAGCATTTTCATCTTGGTTCATGGATTGCAAAAGTTTGGCACAGATAATATTTATATCCTTATTTCAGTCAAAGGGAATGAATATGGTTAAAGGCCTGATCCAAAGTTCATTGAAGTCAGTAAGTTCTGGATGTGGTAAAGCCAGCTATAAAAACGGAAAGCTCTGTTAAGCCCTTTGGCCTCTGAGCTCTTCTTTTTGCATCCTTCAAAGATGTTGTGTCCTTATGGTAAAGTAACAAGGAACGTCATTGTTGATATGTTAAAAGTAAAGGAATCTTTCCTTGAAGAATATAAGGGTTTTGTTGTTGGTCTTTGTTAGTTTGTTTATTTGGGGGTATTTTGTGTTTTGCTTTTTTTATCTCATTGGCTTCAATTTCAGTGTCAGTTGTACGTCTCTATAGTGAGTCACTAGGTCACAGATTCTGTTCAGAAGACTTCTCTTGAGCACAAATTTCTTGGAAAGATGGTGATCAAGTTCAGTGTGTCAAGTTTAAAACAATAAATATAGTCTTAGCTCCAGACGGATTTCTTGTATCGTTTATTGTTTCCTATTTTCTTTTGCTGTCCTCTGCATGGGGAGGTAATGGCACATAGATAGAACCAGCTACAGTATCCTTTCAATATAAACATATTTCAATATAAACATATAAAGAGAGAGAGAGTTTCCATTAACGATTCTTTGATTTACAGATTTTTCCTAAGGCAGCCCCGATTTTTGTCTCCACAGGAGTAAATCTTGTAAACCCAACTTTCTCAAACCCATCTGTCTCATCCTATTTCTCTATTGAAAATTACTAAATGCTGTAAGTATGTTTTGTAACAGTACATGTGTGGTTCTCTTTTGTTATTGTTGCTCAATTGGATACATATTACTTGAGAATAAGTAACTGGAAAAGCATTGTACACAGATTTAGCTCTATTACTCTCTGACTCCAGTTCAAGCCATATTAAAAATAAGTGTCTTGTTTAAAGTTGCAGCAATAGTGAGAGCTTCTCCATCCTTGATGTGCAGTTGATTTACAGTTTTATATTATGGATTTTGATCCAAATGAAAACCTGGCCTGAGTGAAAGTAATGGTAAAACTTCTGTCCTTTTTAATCTGGCCAACATGCCATGACAAGGGAGGAATGACACCACACTGAATTACCTGTATGTACACTTGTGTAAATATGATACCTGGCTTGTAGTTTGTTGACCCTGTCTGCTTGTAGTTGATGATCTGCCAGTGGGTTTAATTGTGGTTTTTCCTTTCCATCAAACTCTATAACTCACAATTCAATGCTTCCACAACTATTGGGAAAACAGGACAAAGTGGGAGAAGTAAATTAGGAGAGAAATATTGGCAAGGGTGCCTGTCTCTCTTGAGTTGGGACCAGTATTGGAGTTTGTCTCAGATTTCAAGGTATCTGTTTGAAAAACCTTTTGCTTAAACTGTGTTGTAAGTCTGCCATATGAAGGAAAAGCCTCTCCAATAAGCATGAGAAGGGCAGCCTAGACTTAGGAAGAAGGCCATTAAGGAAGGCAAACTGGTGATGTTTGCAGTCTAGGCATGGGTTTATAACACACTGCAGCTTCTACCATTCCTGATGGCATTTCTGCACAGCCCTGGCACTCTCAGACCTCACTGTTCAGTCCATGCAGGAGGCAATGAAGCTGTTTGATACAGCCATAGCCTCTTCACCCTTTTGCCCCCAGCTGATGAGTCCTCCAGAGAAGATCTGTCTGTTGGTCTTTATAATATTGGTTGAGTGGGGTCTTCATGAGGCTTGAGAATTGTAAGGGGAGAAGGCAAGACTACCCTGCCTGCCCCAGAGCCTGACAGGAGGGAGAAGCTGATGGAGGAAATGCTTAAGCTCAGATCTTGCCTATATAGGGAAATTTTCAGCTAGCTAATTAAGGCCTGAGACTAGCAGTGTAATTGTAACAAGGAGGGTGAAAACCTAGCCCAGTGTTCTCATTTTGTGTTTCCAACTATCCCATTTAATTCCAATGGAAAAAGCTGTTTCTGGATTACAGAGCCTCCCTTTTCTGAGAAGCTGGAGTTCTCTATAATTATTTGCACTGTATGGTTTGCCTAAATTATTTATTTATGGAAGGTGCCATATTGACAGCAATGGAAACTCTTTTGCTGTGGACAAGGTGTGCAGCACTTACTGTTTGTTACAGCGTCTTTAATACACTAACCTAGTGAGGAATTTAGACATCCATAGTCACACTGAGCTCAGTGGATCTGCTGTGAAGTCTGCCTTAAAATTCACTTCTGTTCATGAAATTTTTTGAGCTGGACTGTCGTACCTATCTGTTTATGGTTTATTCAGGTGTATATTTATTCTTTAAGGCATAGCAAAACAATATTTAAATAAGAAACCCAGTCTTTGCAGGTCGCTACAATGTAAATAGGTTATTTATGATAATCTCTCTGGCGTGTGCCTCTGTGTGTATAGAAAGCATTTACATGGAGTTCCACCAGAGAAGAAACCACTAAATTATTTGCATTTTTAACTCTTTCTTTTTGCTTGGAAGTGATTTTCACTTTTGATTTAATGCATTGCTGTACTCTGATCCTTTTAATCTGGTTTTGGTTTGCCATTCATCGATTTTGCATGCAGCCTTTAATGCCCACAGCTGCTATTAGAGGGACATCTTTATTATATACTTCCTCTGGCCTACAGCCTTTTTTTTCTCATATGCATACCTGGAACACTGCAATGGAAGCACAAGCAGTACAGAGTTGGTCCAGTATTTCAGACATTTTCTACATCAGCTGAAGCCTGACTTGACCCTAGTTCAGTCTGAAGCAAAACCACATCTTCACCTGAGGCAGTGTGTGAGTGACCCAGAAGAAAACAAAGCTTTCTAAGCGGTGTCAATGGTTGTGACATTTTCCAGTTGTTTGAAAGCTAAAAAGAGTAAAATTGTCTTCAGGCTCCCAAGTGCTTATTTTTAAGCAAATGTGTAGGGTGGACCCTACCAGCTCTATGTCAAAGTTTTAAATGGAAGTCCTGTAGCTTGTCCTGGTGCTCTTGTTAATTAAGGTTAAATGTGAAAGTTGCTGTTGGTGCTGGTGGGCGATTCAGCGAATTCCTTCCCTTACAGGATTAAAGCTCCCTCCAGGAATGTCTGCAAGTTCACGGTCCTCCCACATACCGCCTTCATATAGGTTAGCTGCTCTCTTCCAGCAACAGCTGTGGATGGTGAGAATAACTGTGGGGATAGTACATTTACTTGACTTCTTCTGGTTTTTTGCAAGTGGGGTAGTGCCCCAATGTACAAGAGAAAAAAGGATGGCCACAGCTGTTGAGAGCATCAGAAATCTTAAAGAGTGCTGTAGCCTTTTCTCCTGCACCACAGGAGGTTCTCTGTGGTGTCTTTCTCTTTCTCTTTGACTGACATAGTCAGTCACATTAGGCTCTTTTCACTGTCAGTCCAAGGAGAGGTGCCTCCAGAGAGCTAATCGTGGGTTAGACAGACTGAATGAGACTTTAAGGGTGCTCATCGCTTTGCAGTGACTCTAAAAGGAATTAAGCTGTTTCTTCATTCATTTAGTTTCTTTTTTTTTCTGGGAAGGTATCAAAAGAAGGTACCAATTAAATGCTATGGAAAAAATTAGGCTGTACTCTGATCCAAAGCATCCTAATTTAAGAAAAAGTTTCACTTAAATGAGCATTTAAAGTTGTATAAAAATCCAACTGATTAAACTTACGTATGCTCTTAGTGTATCTATGATCTTGAGGTCACCTGTGACAATCTAAATTTGCATTAAACTTTCAGTTATAGCACAAAGTATACAGTATGACTATATTCTTCATATTCTTAAAACAATTACCTATGTATCTTACATCTCACATTTCCCATGGCTCTTCTCCTTAATAAGCTCATCCCAAATCCAGTGACACATGCTGGAAGTGGCTGTCTGGGGCTGCAGAGCTTTACTAATTTAATAGCTTAATCATTCAGAGCTTTCAATAAGCTGTCTCCTGACAAGCTCTGTTACTTTCTGAACGTTTCTATACTTTAAAAGAAGAATGTATTCAAGACTCAATTTTATGTAGCATGGTTTGCAAATAAAAATACATATGTATATGCGCAACTCAGAGGAGAGGTGCCTTGACCCTGATTCTCCCCTTGTTCAGCTGAACTATTTCAATATTGAGAGCAGAATGAAACCTAATTTAGGTTCATTTTTAAAAAGTTTAAATAGACTTACAGTTTGGGGGATTCTTTTCTCACTTTGGGGATTACAGTTTGCCCCTGAGCTAGACACATCTACAGCAACCCCTGAAATGGGTGAGCACTAGTCTACTTTGTGTCACATCTCGTTTTCACCCTTCGCTGTTTTATAACCAAACACAGTAAAGTCACAAGTACTTGCCATTATTCTAATGTTTTAAAATTGCTTGACATTTGTTGGGCTGCCTGCTTATCTTTCCAGCTGGATGTTTCAGAAACTTTAGAAGTGAGCAGTCAAATAAAATTCTCATCTTTTATAAATACTTTCGTGCAAAGTTGGATCTTGCAGGAAACAATCTGAAGAATGAAGTAGTTATTTGCTTTCAACTAACTTGTGGAAGGAAGAAAAAGAAAGCTCTCCTTTACTCTCCACTCTAATGAAGCAAAGCTCATGTTGGTTCTGACAGCCCCTCTTGGCTCCTTTTGAAATTCCAGCCTTGTGTGAGAAAAGGACACAAAAAAGCTCTGTGAGATAATTTAAAGGATTTAGAGCTGCCTTTCAAGGGGGAGGGGTTGGTGGCCTTTTCTAGAGGCAACAGATGATAAATACAGCTCACAAGCGTCCAAAAGAGCTGCAGAGAGTGCAGGGTACAGCTTTCATCGCCAGCTGACACTGGAATGGCAATAGCTTTCCTTTGCTAGACACAGATCTCAGTTCTGGCCAAGGCACAGAGTAAGGTCACTTAGAATGAAGTCGAGGTTTCAGAGTGATAATAATACTTTTTTTTTCCTTCATGGATTTCCCAGCAACTTTATCTACTTTTGCATGAATGTATAGTCTGAAGTGGTTCTGACGCCTGATGAGGCTCTTTTTCTCAAAACACAGTAAGGATCATTTCATTGATGATGAGTGTTGCTCTGTTGTCTCTGTAGGCCAGCTTGGTCTCATCTCCACCATGCTAGGTCCTATATAAGGTCTTCAGTCTGCTAGGCCCATGTGGTGAATACCAGTTCCTGTTGAGTGATCAGAGGGACAGCAGAAACCATATCTGGGTATCTGAGAAAGAAAACCTTATCTTCCAAATGGATTTTTTTTCCTCATATTCCCTTCTACTATAGCAGATGAATGGCTGTATCAAGACTTCTTGCCCTGATAGCCTTGCAGGCAACAATATAAATGTGTTCCTGAGCTACCTGCAGATTGCATAGTTAGGAAATTCTTTATTTCTAAATTGCAGCTCTTCCAATATGTATCAGAGTCCACCCACAAAGACAAAGTGTATATTTAGATATACGGGAGGTTATGATAGCATCTTCAAAGAGTTCTAGTTGGCACGTCTCTGAAATACCCTAAACATCAGCGAAGAGTATTTGCAGAATGATGGCTGTGCAGTTATCAGTGTGGGAAGACCCCATCCATACTGCTGCTCTAAATATGTATCCTCAGTTGTTTGTCCTCTAGCCTTAAAAAATAACCTCTAGCAAGTAGGCAAGTAAGATTTCTTTTCAAGTGAAGAGATTTGAGAATCTGTTAAATTTGAAAGAAAATTCCTCATAGCTCTTTTTAAATGAGTGTTGTTATGAAATAGCAATAAATTATATAGTGAAAATTTTGTGTTTTCTCTGCAACCTGGAGTATTGAGATCAAGGTTAACATACATTTCTAATTCTACTTTTTTTAGATTTTGTTTCCCATCTGTGATGGAACTGTAAACCACTGGGAATTCTACTTCCTTTTCTGGCATCCTTTTGCAATTTTGTGTTTTTCATCATTCTTTTAATCCCCACTGGACCTCACACTCTTTACTGGACAACAGTCATGCAAACTAGGGAAGTTTTGTTGCCCTCTCCTACAAACAGAGGTTGGAGATTAACAGAAACCCAGCACCACAGCTGATGATGTACAGGAAGTCTGTACTGTAATGGGAATCAAAGAAAGTACCATAAATGTGAAATCTTATTAATCTGTTGGTTCTTCTGTATCAGCTTCTTCACCTGGGAAGTGGTATTAAGTGATCTCAGGAGGAACTGCTTGAGGCCAGAGGCTTGCCATGCTTATTCAGAGCTGCATCCTACTCTCAGAATAATCCCATTAATGTGTATATTCACAGTTCAGTCAGAGCTTATTTTTGATCAACATACAAAGGCCTTACAGGTACTTTGAAGTGATTATAATAATTATATTCACAGCTGTGTATGCCTGTGACATGAAACACATGCCTGTTACCCAGAAAGCGTATCTAATTTAATTCCATTTGTATATCCAAGGGGTTCTATACCCTTTACAATGTATTTTGGAGTATCCACCTCTATTTCGCACTAAATACGCTGTGGAGGTGATTATAAATGTCTCTGGAGAAGAAGAACCTTTGTTCTTCTTGTTTAGTTTTAAGTTCTTCTTTGTTCCTTGTTTAGTCTTTTCAATACTGCCTACCAAAGGTGTTTGAATACTTTCAAGATCCTGGTTTATTTCTCTGAGTTTAAGATATGGTTCTCTTTATTTCTGAACATAGCTGATAATCACATTTTAAAATTCAAATGGAGTTAAAAAATGTGTTTAGTTTTTTTTTTGGGTTTTGTTTTTTTCTTGTGCTTAGCAGACAAAACTAAGACTCTCACTTTGGGCAATTCCTCCCCTTTGTACTCAGTCTGAACATACCTTATCAGGTCACTGGTGTTTAATATTCTGCCCCTGTAAGTGTACGTTTTCCTTCCTAATAGGTTCTGGAAACAAAACTTGTGTTTCTTTTTGCGCACAGCACTTTTTCTGACTGTCTGTACCCAAAATGGCTCCCAACCTTCTCCAGGGTGAGGGCAGCCTTTCTTAAACACTTAGGGAAATATTCAGTAATCAGTTCAGTCAGTTATAATTGCCTATCATTTGTGACTCGCTCACTGGAAAACTTGCTTGACAGCCCTGGTTCAAACCTAATAATGAGGATTAATTGCTATAATAAATTCAGAATTGGAATTCTGCATCTCTGTAAGATTCACATCCTCATTCCTAAAATAAGTAAAAAAGCACCTGTTCCCTTCATCAGCCTGGCCCTTGTGAAAGTAAAATTGTCTGTTTCATGTATTCTACATACCTTAAATGCAGTATTTAAATACAGCCTTCAGTGAATTAACTCCAGGAATTTTTTTCTTTGCTTTTATACTTCCTCATGCCATTTACATGATGTAATGGTTGTTTTGAATAACATTCTTTTTCTCTAATAAAGCACTGGATTTCATGCTATTAATTATGAAATACAGAGCAAATACAAGGTTTTGTGTGATTTTTGGTGTACCCTTGATCTTCAGGCACAAGTTTGTAGTTTGACTTGTTAGACTACAGTGTCTTATTTGACCACGTGCTACATATTTTTCTGTCAGTTTTGCTGGTGTTAGAAGAGCTAAGTCCGGTTCTTGAGGCTGACAAGCAGACCAATGTAAAAGGTCTCTTTTACTGGAGTAAAGAAGCTTTTTAATTCATCTTCAAAGACGGCAGTATCAAGTGTCATGTGTATTATCATTCTATATTAGAAATTTTAAGCTATCATCAATTATTCTGGTGTAAACCAAGTGTAACTTCATTAAATGACTGTGACTACAGTGATTCATGTTTAGACCACTGATGTCGCTAATTGACATTGCACCAGAGGGACTGAGGACAAGACTGAGCAATGCAACTTCTAGTTTTTTAGGACAATTTCCACAGCTGAGACCATAAACAACCTTTTAAGGTCATTTCTCATAACTGCCACTCTCTTAAAAACAAATTCTATCAGCATATAGGAATATGGCAAACACAAAATTTTGTTTCAATATAGGTTCACCCCCATTACTATGCACAGAAAATATTTTACCTTATGCCAGACATATGGAAGTGATCAATGTATGTAAATTACATGAGAAGAGGTGAAATACAGCTTTTTAGACTAGGAAATGTCTCTTGTTTCTGGTTATGAGACACTGAAACCACACCAGAAAATGAAAGTTCAGGTCTTACGACAAGTTTTCCTTTAAAATAGCAATTGGTGAGAGGGTAGAATAGCAATGATTTTTGATAATCACCATGAAAGCACACCATTGTTCTGAGCTGAACCACTCAGGTCTCTCGGACACCAGGGTTTAAGATGCAACTGCTTGCATGTGTGAGGCCGGACTGTGAACCCGTTCTATGCAAAGGTGAACTGTTCTGGAATTCACTGTGCTCAGTAGTACAAGTGTCCTCAAACATGGGGTTTAACAGGCAGGGCCAGCTTAAGTGTCTGCTATTCATTTTCCTCCCCTGATGTCATGGTGTGCCAATGTGCAATGATTTGAACCTACTCTAAAATTCAGGGGGTTTGAGGAGCTGAGTTATTTTCTAGGGTTCTGAGTGACCAAGGGAGGAAAAGGAAAGAGCTTAAGTCAGCTCTGCCTTTCAAATCATTTGTAAAACTCTTGTACCCCAGCTGGTCTTTAAGAAATCAATACTTTTTGTGATCCAAATGCATTCACTGTGATCCCAACATTTTCCATTGCAAGAAATTTGATTTTTTTTTAGTATTTTTTTTTTTTTTTCATATTCAGTATTGCAGAGTAAGAAACTAATCTAGAGTCTGGCAGGGCTTTAGTCTAAGGCATTGTCATATCTTTCATTCTGAGTTGAAAAATGGTCAGATCACTGGGTTTCAGAAATGTGTGGAAAGCTGTAAAAGCTGCTATTTGCATGTGAATGGTCAGCTGAGGTAGGAAGGGAGATATGTAAATAATTCTCTAGCTAACTCCTGGCAAAGATCATTGCATTTCAAAGTGCTATGAAAAGCAGCACCATAAAACTTTAACCTATTCACAGGTATGGAAACTCCCATGCCTTAAATAGATCTGCTGTAATAATGACCACTTAGGGAAAAATGAATCTTAAAAAGCAATATCAGGTCTCCCACTACAATACATTTTCCATTTCTTTTAATATTTCAAAAAAAGATAAGCTAAAAAAGCTTATCCCCCTCCCCCAGAGGAGAAGGAAAGAAAAAAAGGCAAAGAAAAAAAAAGCACAGGATCTAAGCAGTAAGCAAATGTAGACCTTCAATGAAAGTCTGGCAGAAAAGTGTGATAGGAGTGGAAGAAATGGAAAGGATTTGAGTATTATTCTGCATTATGTCAGTATCTGACCCAGGAGACACCCAAAATAATCATTACTTTAATCTTCCTTACAAACTGCTCAGCATTTCACTGTTCTGCTCTGCTGTTGTACTTCAGTACATTCTCAAATAGGTAGAATGGGTGAATGTTTTAGTTTAAAACTAAATGTATCCTTCAAAAGGTACAGCATTATGCATCCAAAAAGGCAAGAAATTGAAAGTAAACAATAGAAAAATGAGGACCACAGAGTAAAATAAAAATCTTAATAGGCTTTGAGCCAGACAATTTTCTACATTTTTTATTGTACCTTGTGTCTGCTTAGATAGAATTGTCATGTGTATATATGGAGAAAGATTTACTATGCCATTTATGCCTGAAACAGCTCCAGAAAGTACGATTAGGCAGGCACGAGGACCAGAAAACGTTTCCAAAGTGAAGTTCACCTTCAAAGATTATGTGGATTATGTACCTAACCCTTAATCATGACATAATGTGGGACTATTGCTGTAGTTTACCAGTATAATTTCCCCCAGTATTGCTTTGTAGTTTCCTTCTACTTACCTCAGAATACTGTGATGTATTTCATTCTAAGTTCATAATTTGGTAAATAGCTTGTATCACTCCTGTAACCATTTACAGCACACATTTTCTTCCTCAAAAAGCTTCTGCACACTAATTTGATCTGGTTACATTGTGCTGAAAGTAACTCACGAAGTTAAATGCAATTTCATTCACTGAATTTATAAAGGACAATTACTCAAAGGCTCTGGGATTTGCTCAGTCACGCTAATATTCCTGTAATGAAATGTGATTTGTCTTGGTATTTACCAGGAGATTAAAAAAACGACTAATCTTACAGACTCCTACTCACATGAGTAGTCCCATTAATTTCAATGTACATGGCACTCATGGCATGAAGTGCCCTTTTGGGAGGCTATACAAGTTCTTCCTCGCTTATGAAATAATAAGCCAACAGAATCAGACAATTGCGAGGATGACTTGAGATTTTTGAGCTCTGCCCAGTTAATGGGAAGAAACGAGGAAAAAAGCCTCTTCAAAATATTGTGCTGTTCCCAAATGAAAGTTTTCATTCAGTAACAGTTCCTCTCGATCTTGCTTATCCCAGTGTTCCACTGTGCTCTACACAAGAAATTGCATTCATCGTCTGTCTGTGTTTCGTTGCATCCTCATGTCCAGTAGGCTACAACGTCGACTGAAGTCACTACAGAAGACCCTCACTCAGTGTGGTGGATCTTTGAGTCCTTTTAAGTGTGTGCATCAATATAAAATTTGATTAGATATTTTTAAATGCCCAAGCAAGTTTAAACTGAGTTTTCAAGCGAAGGAATGTCGTATCTCATCCAAGCCCTTTCCCGTTTTCCCTCTTAACAGGTCTTTCCATTAAAAGCTTCTGTGCAGAAGTCTATCTGTGTGAATGTAACATAAAGCACACATTAGACACAAATCAGCCTTGAAGCAATTCCTCTGATTCAAGCGCAGTAACTTTAGATAACTAATACTGCAGTGTTGGAATAGAGTTTCAATAACCATTCCCATATCTATCAAAAAGGGCACAGCGTTGTGGAAACTTTTATCCGCTACTGGAGTGTAACTTATTAACTGTAGCCACAGCTCCAGGCACTTTGAGTGAAAGCTGCTACTGCCTGCTTCTCACATGAGTTCATTGGAGAGGGCCCAGGAGATCTCCCCACAGCAGGAGGCTCCAGAGCTGCTTTCCTGCCACTCCAGATAGCTGCTAACACTACCAGGAGAGTAAGGAATCCCTGCTCCTTTTCAAACATCAGTCTGACAAAGTGGGACAGCAAGCACGGGGCCATGTGCTCCCTCACCCCAGACAACTTGTCAATGGGCTCTTAGTGGTCTTTGCAAAACAGCAAGAGGAATCTCAAATTGCAGCCACGCAGATGTAGCCACTTGTGGAGGCACTTCTATTACCCTAAAATTTATTGTGTCCTGTGTCACATGTTAAGAAAATGCAGAAAGTCCCAAATGCAGTGGGGGGGGGGGGCAATAACATTTTTCACATTTTATGATAGGTGTACATTTAAAGAAGGAAGCATAAAGAATGTTTTCTATTAAAAAAATAGGAGTGGAAACCATTTGTGGCATAAAACCCAATGGGAAACACATTTGCATTACTTCTGATTATGGTGCAGTTGGTTGTGAAAAACTTCAGTAGGCTGTAAAGGGCATCAATTTAATTAATTTGAGCTATTACTTAAATTATGGTAGCAATCAGAGAACAACCCCCAGAGTAACTCATGAGTAAACAAGTCTATGATGCCTTGGAACAGAGGCATTCTAACACTTTTCTAGTGCTGGCTAAAGATGGTCTTGAAAGGTAGAAATTGTATTGTATTTTGACATATATGCAACAGATTTATATATAAAGAAGGCCACTTACTATATGAAAGTCTCTGAGCCTGTTCAAGTAATAACTAAAGGACACAGAGACATCAGACATCTATGCAAAATTGCAGGGTGCCTGGAGTGTAAACGCAGCACAGGAAGCTCCTTCCCTTGCTTTATCCTACTGAGATCAGAAGCTGTCTCCCACTGATTAGCCTTCCAGAGGGATTTTTTGAGTCTGCCTAAGCTCAATCTATCCCTCTGTGATGTCAACCTGAAAGAAGAAACTTCTCAAACTCTCTGAATTCTGAAAGTATCCTTAGGTGCATGCGTGCATTTATCTACATAATGTATACAAATATGAAGTTATTTGCACACCCATACTTGGACCAGATCCGTAAGCAATGCAAAATTACACCACACCCTGCTGCAAGTTATTTTTAGCTGTTCCTCAATGTAAATGTCTGATTCAAAATTAAGTTTCAAAATAATGAATGATGTGTTTTGCGTTGCAGTGAGGGTAAACGTTTGCGTTGCGTAGTGGATGATTTAAGCCTGAAAGGTCTTGCATTCCTAAATCTGTTACAGAATGTGGGTGGGAGGTGGATCTTTTCTCCTTTACTCATACCAGGAAACAAAGAATGAATGAATATTTGTCATGATGTTTCATCAAGACAATGTTAACATTAAAATGTTAACCTTAATTGAAGGTACACGTGTATGTTGTGGAGAGAATGACAGCTTGCTTACTGTAAAAATTTCTGAAAACTGGGACATTGGCTTTTAGTATTTGTACAGGGTGTTAGCAGTGTTGATGTTGAAACTACCCAAACAGGAGCCTTCTGCAGTATTCAGTCAAGTAGGCCAAATACGGAGGAGAACAAATGCTAGTAAACCGCCCCCAAAAAAACAATAACAAAAAGCCCTCAACAAAAATCCAAAACCCAACCCAAACTAAAAAAACCCACACCAAAAACCTGGTACAATTTTCTTCAGCTCTGACATAAGGAACTATGTCTCCTCCTGTCCTCATGTTCTTTCTTTAACTGCCCATGGCTAGTCTTCAGTAGTCACTGCGTTAGACTGGCTTCTGGTCTAGCTGGATCTTACTGGTTTTATGTTCCACCTCCAGGATCAGCCTGGAGATGTCTCCAGCAGTGTCAGGATTCATGCTCAGTCCTGCCCCTGGAACAAGGTGATTCCCATGTATACCTCTATACCTCCTAAGGAGCAGTTATAAGAAAGAAATGAGAAATAAGGAAGAAGAAATAATAAAGAAGAAATGAAGGGTTGGGTGTTTTTTTAGCAGTGTCCCTATGTCTTGAACTGGAAATGGAATGGAATTTTATCCTTATGTGCATGTAAAAAAAACCCGAAACAGTGCAAAACAAAACCCCCAACAACAATAAAAACCCCAAGCAGAGCTATTTCTAATAAAAACATTGCTCATACTAGTATCATAGCCCTGACTTTACATTTATTGGCATATATGCAAACTTATAAAACTGTGTGGATGTTTGCCATATGCAAATCCATCCACCCATAAATCAGTGTACAGACTGGAGATTTCACAGCTGAAGTGACTGTAATGGTAAATGAAACCTTTCACCACCAGGTCAAATGTAGTTCAGCATGTGTGGTAAATGAAAAAGAACTATCATACAGGAATTGATCTGTGGTATGTCTGAAATGAGTGACTGACCAGTTCACGCTGTTTACCACCAGAATTGGCACCCCAGGTTTAAGCTGGCAAATAAGTCAGAGCTGAGCTGCGATGGCAAAGAACTGAAGCAACCTGGCTGAAGAACATTCTCTTTAAGTCATGCATAAACAAAGAATTTGCCTTATGGGACTGTCTGGTAGTATATTACAAGGATTAGGCAGGCGTTCTCCATCAAAATGAATTGTCAATGAAAAAAGAAGTTTCCATTTAATCAAAATTTTCCACCAGTTCTGTCCAAATGAAAACATTATTTTGGACTGTTGTGCTGATGTAAGGCACATAATATAGTATTCATCTGACACTAACCTCTGTGTGTTCAGGGTAATAGCAAGGTTTATAAGAGCTTTGTGTGTTTTTTACTGCTTGCTTCCTCATTCTTTCCTGCACAGGACCATAACTCTTATTAAAATGTTTGAGAGTATTCAGAAATTAGCATAAGGCTTATATGATAACAGGCAGCATGAAACATGTAGACCAGTCTGAAATTCTGGACAACAGGTCTGCAGCAGGGTTGAGGCATGTTTATCCTTTGTATAAGATGCAGCTCACTGTCAGAGGACAGCATTTCTAGTCTTCTTGATTTGGGGATATGACTTGACCATGTCTGGGCTGTGGAGTATATGCACTGGTTTTCCCCATTAAAGCCTAAGAAAGGTGGAAACCCAGACCAGAACAGACATAGATAAAATGATCAAAGGCAAAAGTTGTGCATTCCTATTTTTTTTATTCTTTTTTTTTAAGTTGTCACTCTATGAAAAGTTCAGCATTTTGCCTGTTTGTCTTAATTTGAAAACAGATGTTGGAATGCTGTAATTTCCCTGGAGACAAAAAAATTCCTTGCTTTTCTCAGCTTTACTTATTCCTGCTATAAAACTGTGTTGTGCCAGAAAAGCAGTGCTTCTTAAAACTCCTATATGATTTGTGAATCTCCAAACCATCGTGACACATACAGCTATGTGCGAATGTCAAAACATAGTCCTCAACATTTACTGCAGCAAAACCAACATTCCAAATTGATGTCTGATTCTTTAATATAATTGAATACATTATTTTAAAATAATAATATCATTATAGGTTATTGTCTGCTTAACAGAAGTTTTGCTCTACTTTTAAAGAATGAAGTTTTTAAGACATTGAGAAGTTCAGGTATGTATTTGCCTTCATGTTTCAAGGATGTTAGCAATGTCAGGAAGATCAGTCTTGTGGCTAAAGCTCGGAACTGACAGATGATCTTCAAGTCCAAGATCTTAAGCAAACTTTCTACGTGACATCAGATGACATCTCTGTGCCTCAGCTTCCAATCTGGAATTACTTTTTGTGAACAGTTGTTTTATTTTCTGTTGACTTTGCATGTTTTTTAGACACAAGCACTATGTTTTTGCGCAATGAGATTCAATCTGGACTTTTCAGGACAAGCAGTACAACTGATAAATAACAGAATGATTTAGTTCAAGGCTTGAACAAGCATCTGGGTACCAAGATAAAAGCCTTCCTCTTACTTTCTTTTAAGAAAGCAATAAAAAATGATAAATATATATTTAAAAAATCTCTGAATAATTCCGTAACAGTATATCCAAGTATATCCAGCCTAATTTCACAAACCCAAGAAGTTTAGTTGCTTGAAAGATACTTTTCTTACTGCATTACTTGTGCAACTGAGAAGTGACTGTTTTTAGAAGCCTGCTTCTTATAGGGAGAGGGAAAAAGGGTATTTTTATTTTAAGAGATCACTTTGATAATTTCCTCTTGGTCTTAAAGATTCTTTAAATGATTATTCCACTACAAATAAAATATAAAAGCTGACAATTTTTGCTTTCAGAATTTCTCCCTTACATATTGTCTTCATGTTATGCAGTTCTCTAGATATAAAGACTGCAAAATTATTCAAGTTTGTTACATGCATTCATTTCAATATGAAAAGACACATTTGCCTCACATTGCTGTTGAGGAGAAGCGGTTTCATTTTCCTTCTGCTTGGTGCTGAAACTCTTGGTGCATACTCCTCTTTCTATTTTCCTTTTTCTCTTTTTTTAAAATTTTTAATCTGTGGTTTCAGCTATAGTTTGTTATGTCAATTGACTGGAACAGTGTAGATAATCAGGGGAATTCCAGGTGTCACACAAGAAGAATGACTGTTTTCCAAAACAAGCTGTGCAGTCCCCTTGGCTCTGGCATAGATGAATATATGAGTGTTACTAGGCATAGAAGACATTTCTCAAAAGTTAATCCTATGTTGTGTTGAATGTTAAGGAAACCATCTACTCCTTCTGAGGGGTTTAACCTTTCTTCAGGAGGTAAGTCGGAAACAATGGTCCTTATTTACGAAAGGTTTCCTTTGTTTTCCATATGGAATACAAAACCAGAATTTCTCCTTTGCTTGGAGCTGCTTCTTCCCTGATGTAAGTACGCATTGCCATTGTTGATTCATTCAAATACAGATTGTTACAGTAAAGATAAGTGACAAGTTATGTGTTATTTTGAAATAGCACACATTATGGTTCACATCATGTCTTCAGAGTCCCAAGCAGTGTGTTATTTCACATTGACAAATGCTCCAAAGTGTTTGTGCTTATGAATAAAATATTGTCCATGTAACTTGACTTTCAGGTATGCGTTGTGCAACATTAGAATGTGGGCATCACCACAGCCATCCTAAACCTCTGTCACCTTCCTCTTAAATTACTGTTCTCCCTTCTTGTTCACTTGTTCAAAGCTTTTGGAAAGACATCAGTGGACTTTGATCAGTCCTTTAAACCGGTTGTGCCTGCTTGTTACTGCCTTAGTTGATATGAGACTCTGGATGTAGTTCAAGTCCTTGGTATTGCTTTGTGAAAGCCCAATCTGAAGCCTGTTAAATTCAGTAAGAGTCTTCCTGTTGATTTCCATGGCCTACAACCCAGACCACAGTCTTTAGTTATAGCTGATGTTACAACACTAGTTCTTTCCAAGCTCACCCCCAAGAGCTGGCCTTACCTGAGGGGACAGGCCAACATGCAGCATTATTTGCTTGCCTGGGATTTCTAAGAAAATCTTTTAAGCGGCACGTCAACAGGGCTAGGCTAGTTTCTATGCAAGCTAGAAACTGCTTTAACGTATGGGAGTGATGTGAGGGCCAATTTTTGCACAGGCACTTGCCAGCTAAATGCAACCTTTGGTTTGGTCCCTTGAAACTGAGCTATTAAATACACATGATAACTAAGGTTAAGAATGGTAACAAAAAGCAGTGTAGGACCTGGTGTTGCACAGACTTCTTTATGCCTTGAGCAAGCTATATTTTGTATGTCTTTGGACTGCTCAGGGTGCTGCATTCTTCTAGGGCAGATATACGTACAGTCCAGGCGTGCCCAGCAGAGCCAGCTCCATTAGGCTAATAGTGATTTTTCTCACTTAAGAAGTATACAGGACTGTGTTTTCTTGCAAAATCCAGAAAAAATGTGAATCAAATCATCAGCACATCTTTTCCAGTTCCAGTGAAATTTACCTCCTACATAATGTTTCCAATATAGAAAGTATTTCAAGAGGAAAATCTCACATGAATTAATGTTTATTGGTTGCCAAGGCAATAGTTTGGAGACTTCTGTAGCACAAACCAGATAATATTATAAGCAGAAATAGATTAGTACAAGGAGAAAATTTATCAACCTCAAGGAAGACTGAGTGTTATACTGTTCTGAGTGTTATACCTTTTAGAGATTAAATTTTGCTTTGGTGATTTTTCCACTCATTGCCATACTTTTGTACTGTTATTTGTATGACGGGAGAAGTTAAATCTCCACATGAAGACTGCATGCCACTGTGCAGTGTAAAACTCTGTTTCTTTATGGAAAACCTGATAGCCCATTTAACAAGGCAGCCTTAAGGTGGTCAGGGATCTGAGACACCATAGGATAAGTGGTCTTGCCAAGGTCATGTTGTGGCTCCCTAAGAGACGTGGGAAAATGACACAACCATGCCAGTCCTGAATTATCCAAGTTTTGAATGGGGAAAACCAAAACAAACGGAGTATTAATTGATTTTATTATTAAGGAGTAAAAATAAGGAGCTTTAGAGATGCTACTGAGATTGAAAGCTGGGAAAAAAACCAATCCAGATATAAAGAAAGAAAATAAAAACTAAGAATTTCTGAATTTATTTCTTCTCAGCAAGTAGTCTTTTTAAATTATCTTCTGTAATCATTAAAGAGTATCAGGATGTTAGGCTTTTATAAACCAAACATGACTGTAGATCTAAGCAAAAGAAAGCGTTTAAAACATGAGTCAGTCAGAATCATTTCAAGGCTAGCAACAGATTACAGGAGCAGGGGCTGGATTCTGTGCAGTTCTGTGCCAGAGTACGTCTGTATCAGGTCTTCCTCCCTTTTTATGTTCTCACTACCACCATCATGGTATGTCATGTGTCATGGAGAAAGGTATGAAGTAACCATGTTCCTTTAGAGCAGAACGTAACCGACTCCTTGTCAATTATTGTTAGGTTTTGTTCCCTGCCATGTTACAGCTGCAGCTTTTTTTTACAGTTCTTCTAAGCAAAACCAAGACAAAGTGATAATGAATTTTTAGATTCTTTGATTGACTGATTTCAAATTAGATTCAGTTTTGTCTATGCCCTTTGATATTTCTAAAGCAGCTCTGAACCTCGATTTTTCAAAGGTAGTCAGTCAGCAGAAGTGCTGGATGTTTGACACCTTTGAAAGTAGTCTTTTAAGAGTGACAAACCAAATCAAAATAGTATTGCTCATTCATCCTTTAAAAATCATGTGTTTTTCTCAGCTCTGCCCCATACTGTAAATTTTTTCAGTCAATCATGTCCATAATTTATAGATCACTTTTAGTCAGATGTCAGGGTAGTTTCTGGACTTTCTAGTGTATATATGCACATGCACATGTATATTCTAGTATATATATTATAAGGTAAGATACAAATATTGCATTATATTATAGTTTCTCCTGGATACTAAAGAGAAATTGAAGCAAACAAAATAAACAGATAAATAAATAAATAAATAAATCTTTAAACTTTTGTCAGAGACTTAAGCCAAACTTTTCAGACTTGGAAACATGTTTCCCAACTTTTAAAGATAAACTATTAGGTTTCTTTAACTTAGCATAATGTTTTTCGCTGTCTTAAAGAGTTAGACCATACCAGTTTTCTGGTATTTTCACTCCACTGGATCAGAGGGCTGCTCATCTCTGTTGCCATGAGATTCTGTTTGCGTCTGAAGTAAGAATTTTCCGCCATGTTATCTTGATTATTTACGTGAGAGACTTTTGTGAGATCATCTTGCTGTCTTTATGAGAGAGATCTAGCAAGACACTCATGTTGTCTGACACTTTCCAAGGATGGTCCCTGCCCATGGCAGGGAGATTGGAACTAGATGATCTTAAGGTCCTTTCCGACCCTAACTATTCTGTGATTCTGTGGTGCACAGTATCCTGACAGAGTCTGACAGTGATGAGAGCAAACAGATTTTGATACCTAATTGTCAGACAACTCAGATATGGGATGCTTTATAACTCAATGATTGAAAGTTTTGCAAAGTTTAGTCAGTGCAGAGGTTTCTTAATTGTTCATGACAGCTGTCACCTACTCCTTAAGCTGTAATTAAGTCAGACGAGCAGGTGTTTGTTTTCTCCTGCTGCTGCTGCCCTGCTAATTCTGCTAATGAATTCAGCACATTTTTCCTTAAAATGTGGGTGCCTGTTTCTATTTCCAGTGTAGATTTGGCTCAAGGTCATATTTGGTCAATCAGGAGACATGGGTCCAGTGGCACCAAGTGTGCACTGAAGTTAAAGGTGTTTGCACTGCATAGCCCAAATATCACCTATTTAGCTGTGCTGCTTTTCTTAGAGGAGTTTCCCAGCATGGATGACTTATGGATTTTGTTGCTATTTGTTTGTTTGCTGGACAAATTAGATGAGTATGAAGGTCACAGGGATTCCAGGATGGGCTGCCAGAAGAAACGTGAATATTACAGGGAAAGCAGTTTGGTATCAGATCCACTCAAGCCACTGTTAAGCTTATAGAATGACAGAATCATAGAATGGTTTGAGATGGAAGGGACCTTAAAGATCATCCAGTTCCAAACCCTTGCTGTGGCCAGGGACACCTTCCACTAGACTGGGTTGCTCCAAGCCCCATCCACCCTGGCCTTGAACACTTACAGGGATGAGGCATCCACAGCTTCCCTGAGCAGCGTGTGCCAGCGCCTCAGCACCTCACTGTAAAGAATTTTTTCCTAATACCTAATCTAAATATCCCTTCTTTCAATTTAAAGCCATTAACCCTTGTCTTATCCCTACATACCCTTGCAAAAAGTCCCTCTCCAGCTTTCTTATAGCCCCCTTTTAGATACTGAAGGCTGCTATAACATCTCCCTGGAGCCTTCTTAACATCTTGAATATGCAGTGAACAGTGTTAGTCTGTTATGCTTTCTAGGAAACATATTCAGGTGTGTTACAACATTCAGTAAGCCAAAGTTTGCTATTCTCTGTGATCACAAAACTCCCAAGAAATGTGTGGCATTCTGCCAGCTCCATTTGGTGCATCCACAAAATGTACTCAAAGATCAACTGTGAGCTTGCTGAGATGGCTAATGCAGTTGTCAGTATGGTTTTGACATAAAAATTGGTCAAGAATAAAGAGCTCTGTCTATGGTAGGGCTCAGCTATAGAGAAAAGAGTTGCTTAATGTCTGTTAATAGGCATACTAGGCCCAGAGTTTTGGACATCCATTGGTAGCATCTGATAAAGTAAGTGTTGACTAATGGTGAGGGTTACAAATATCTATCAAGTGACGCTGATCATCCTATCCCTGCAGGGCATGAGGAAATGCGTCATGAAGCAGAATAGGGAACTGATACTCTGTAGTAACAGACATACATAGGCCTAAAACATGGATGTGAACATAGTTTCTCTAAATGGGTCTTGAAATTAAGTGACATTAAAATGGATAATGTAAACCTTCAGTACGTGGCCCTTTGCTTTAAAAATCCATAATAAAGTAAATCTAGATATTGACACATATTTCTTCTCGGTATCTCTACCAAAAACAACTGCAAAAGGAGCGTCTGAGCTTGACAATGTGACTTTTCCACACACAGTAAGGCAGCAGTCTCTCAAAAGTAGAATGCAAGGCTTCAGACCAGTTTTCAATAAGAGGAGCTTAGTACCAAACTATGATTTGTACCTTCAAAACCAAATTGAACTTTCTCAGTCTTCAACTGCTGAATGGAACTAGTGATACCAAATCAGCTTTGAACTGTGTCTGGAGGCTGAAGGGTGAAAAGTATTGATATTATTAATAACGAATAATAACCATGGATGTTACAGAGGATTTGTCTTTGCTAACTTGGGACAGAGTTATAATACTCTTGAGGCAATTACACTAATGTTAGACTTCTGTTCACCACATAGTGCTGTGGTTTGGCGGAACGTTAAGTTACAGAAAGATGAGAGCATTGTGAGGCAAATATTTTCAATATCTGAAAAATAAAGCTCTCTAGCACATTTGGTAAAGTGCCTGTAACCCAAATGTTGATTAGATCATATTAAAAAAGGGAAATGTTATTACTGGAGTCGAACTGCAAATTCCTGAAAAGTTATGCATCTCTACTGAAATGAAAGGAATTGCAGTCCCTTTATCAGGACAAAGTTTGTCATTGTAATTTTGCTTCTGAAAATAGGGTTACTTGCACAGCAGTTCTTGGACACTTACTGACATGAACCCATCTTACAGTTTTTTCTTAAATGAATTGATTTTTAGCAGTAGCAGTTTATTGTTCTTTAAAGATATAAATGAAGCAGGGTATTGAGTGGAGAGAGGACATTTTTTTATTTCAATTGGAAGAGCTGGATAATGTAGTCAAGGCTTTGGCCATACATACGCTCCTTCAAATCTGCAATAAGGAATAAGGTCTATTAAGAAAGAAAAGTATAAGGTTTTTGTATGATTTGTTTTACAATACTGTACATTTTAGAACATTGCTAGAACCTCTGGCTTATGGTTGAACGCAGTGAAAAAGGCACCTTTGCCTCTCTTATACGTTGCCTTGGATTTGTTTTGAATTCGTATTGGAGTTTGTAATTAAAAACTCTTAATAACTAGAAAATAAACCAAAATAATCAGATATGAACTTCAACAATATGAACCTCTTATACTGAGTGTAATTTCCTGTTTAAAGGGATTTCTGTTCATCATTCTTTGTAATTCAGTGTGATACTGTATTCCAGCAGCTTAATTTATTTCTTTCACCATCTGTTCATTTTTTTCCTTCTTCCATGCCAAAAAATCCATGAGCAAAACGAAACTATTCTGTAATTCAACTAAACTGCTTTTATGCTGTTGGTATTCAGAATATATTGGCCTGTTTCTTACACTGGTTTTGTTTAGCTAACCATCCGTTTTGTTTTCTAAGCCTGTAGCATTTGAAACAGTAAGTGCTGAGCATGAGTTGCTAGTGCCAGCACTTTTGTAGGTGTTACTTTATAAGACTTATATCAGGCCAGTCGGTTTTTAATGGTAGATAATAGATAAAGCCTAATAATAAGTGTGGGTACCCTCGCCACAGCTCTGTCCAGCTCATCTCTTTTACAGAGCAGGCTAAGCCACTTGCACAAACACAGACCAGTAGTCAAAGCACTTTCCATGCCAAGTCATATTAATCTAGTGATATCTCGAAATGTCCTTGTGTGGTCCCTGAACCACCAAAATAATTACGTAAGTTTTGTGAGCTCCTAGAAGTACAACTGTGCTCTCGTTAACACCTTCTGCCCCTGTAGAGATATAAATATGTATGAGTCTTCAGAATACAGAGTTTTAGATCAGAAAGCTTAGCTGAATACATGACCAAATGAAAACTAACATCAGTAATGCAAAAACTTACTTGGGGGTCTAAAACAGAGAAATGGTATGTGCTTGTCCATCAAGGTGATGTCCATCCATCTGTGATAGGCTTACACAGAGGGCTTCATGCCACATATTACGAAGAAGCGATGGTAATTGAGTCAATTCAGCAACCTCATATGGAAGCTTCAAAACTGATCACTTTTGCAGCCTGAATTCGGATAAGTTTGGCCATAGGTTATTTAGCCATTAAAATGCCATGTCCCACAGAGTACTCTAATATTTAGGCTGGGTTTGACATTAGATTTTTAAGACAGTGTGTTTTACAATGTTAACCTTGCTGCTTCTTCTGGGTAACATGATGTTACCAAATTTCACATCATGGTGTCATGAAGTTCATACTTTCAGCTGACGAAGCTAGTTGATCAGCCAAAAAATGATCTGATGAAACTCTCATAGTTGTTATCAGATTAGACTTGTGCTCTTCTGTATAAGAAATAAAGGGTAATAAAATATATTTTTCTATGGAAAATGTAGCTAGCTGTATGGAATTCTTTTCCACATACACTTATAATTTAATACAATTCTTTCTTTCTACTAAATTCTGTTACTAGAGTGCCAGGAATTATGTTGGATTTCGGGTTCATATCCCGACTGTACAATTCAGGATATGCTTCAGACCTGTTTGTTCAAATAATTTTATTCAGACTGTGGCTAAAATAAACAGAGAAGCAATTTGAAGAAACTTGACGCAGGTTTTTCTGCAAGTCTAGTAGACATAATGATTAATATTTCCAGGAAGGCCTCATGATTAGACAAAATAATGATATAGAGAAGAGCTTTCAGGAAAAAAAAAGAAAAAAGATGGAAAAGAGCTCTTACTGAAAATTGCTGATAACCTAAACCACCTGCAAAAATACAGTATTTGCAATAATAGCCCTTAAAGTTGAAACAGAAGTGAAAAGAATGCAATTATTAAATTAAACTGAGAGGTAAAAGAAGTGTGCCTGCTGTTTTTCGTCTCTGATTTCAAACAAAGCACAATATTCATTAAGGATTCGTTCAAATGGGTGTGCTAAAAGACAAAAAACTAGCAGGTAAAATGTGTCATGGCTTCACACAGTCATCATTATAAGATGTACCTCTGTCAGCTGCCAATTCATCAGTGCTGAAAGTGCTTGCCTTCTGCACCTAACAACATCCTCATGTTAACAGTGCTGTTGTCTCTTGAAGTCTCATATATCTTCCTACACAGTTCATTGAAGTTTGAACCTGTCTGCTTCAAGTTGTGTCTGTGGTTGCCACTTTGTATCCACCCCCACAGTGTTCTTGTGCTTCTGAAATCTCTTTATTTCAACAGCAACAGCAGCAGCAGAAGTACTAAAGTTTTTGCTGATAAAAAACTGATGAGAGATTTTGGTTTCGTTTCATCTGAATTTTGAATTCTAACAAGTTACAAAAATTTTCCCTCAGCTACAAGATCTCACTTTTAGTGGAAATTGGTAAGTCTTAGAGTATCTCTCTCAGCTGCATAACACATAGTACACGTGCATGGCCATTATCTTGGATATTTTTGTTTGCTTTAGAATCATAGAATCAACTAGGTTGGAAAAGACATTTAAGATCATCAAGTCCAACCATTACCCCAGGACTGCTAAGTTCACCCCTAAACCATATCACTGAAGGCCTCATCTACACAGTTTCTGAACACTTCCAGGGATGGTGATTCCACTACTGCTCTGGGCAGCTTGTTCAAATGCCTGATCACCCTCTCTATGAAGAAAATTTTCCTAATATTCAATCTAAACCTCCCCTGGAACAGCTTGAGGCTGTTACGTCTGGTCTTATTGCTTGTTATCTGGGAGATGAAATTGACCCCATCTCACTACAACCTCCTTTCAGGTATTTGCAGAGAGCAGTAAGATTCCCCCTGAGCCTTCTCTTCTCCAGACTAAACCACCGCAGTTCCTTCAGCCATTTCTCGTAAGGCTTATTCTCCAGACCCTTCACTAGCTTTGTTGCCCTAGCTCACTAGTTCTGGTTTAGGTGTCTATGTTGCCATGACAGAAAACCCTAATTCATCATTATTCTTGTGCCTTCCTACATGCGGAAATAAATTTACCATGTAGACTGCTGTAGAAGTAGTGGGATATATCAAAAAAGAAGGTTTGAATGCCTATGTGAAAACTATGGTGGCTGTTAAAAAAAATACAAATAACTGCATGGGAAACAGGTTATCAGAGATGCCCATATGATCCTAAGCCTTTGGTTCTATCTGTATAGATGATGACAGTGGGGAACATGTGTCAGTTATTGTAGAATCACAGAGCAACTTAGGTTGGAAGGGACTTCTCAAAGTCATCTTGTTTTACATCCAACCTCTGCCCCCACGTAGGGCTGACTAATTTAGATTGCTCAAGGCTTTATCCAGGCAACTTCTGAGTATCTTCAAGTTGGAAATTCTACAGCCTTTTTAGGCCTCTGTGACACTGTTTGACCACCTTCATGCTGAAGAAGTTAGGCCTGATTTCTAATCAAAATTTGCTGTGTTGCTTTTACCATTGAGCACGTCAGGGAGATCCTGCGTCAGCTCTTTCTATAGCCTCCTGTTAGGTAGTTGAAGTCCACAATAAGGTTTTTGTTGCCTTAGTAGGGAACCAGTGTGAATATTCAGGGATCAGTACTGCAATATACTCTAGCAGAAAATAATCATAAATATTACAGGAGATCAGCTAGCACAGAAAGTGCCAGCCCAATTTCTGACTGGGATAGAACGATTATATATGTTCTGTACTGGTATACTGACTCGTGGATGACACACAGACTAAATTCCTTGACTTAAAAGCAGACAGGATTTAATTTTAATATAATTTTAGATTTTTTTTTAAATCAAAATCTAACTGGATTGCTTGTAAAACTTGAGGAATTTTATGTTTTTTCTAGTCCTCCTATTTTTTTATACCACCCAGCGTGTATTTTGATTCCATGTTTTTTTCTACCTTTGTGTTACTAAAATTATTTGGCACATGATTGTTCGAAATGATTGGCTACATATATTCTACCTTTGGTTCACATATACTGCATATATGAGATCCGATTATTCTGGCAGCTGCTGGGATGCGTCTGGCTTCTGGGTAACATCACCTCTTCCTGCACCCAAATTAGATGGAGTGAAACCAACATTCCCTCAGTTCTTTCAAGTTGTCATAGTTAATTTTGACTTCCCTGTGTACAGTGTGACTTTTGATACCAATAGCAGAGTGGATAATAAGGTTATTTGAGCTAGAATATTTTGTATGAGGAGCTTAATTACTACAGTTTTCTCTTGTATTGCATTACTTAGCTAGGTAAAATTAAAATCAGACAGGTTTGCTTCTCACTCTGGCTTTGAACTGTGGAGATGCTGAAGGAAGACAGCTGATGTAGACAGACGTTCCAGTAAGTCGAGAAATTGGGGAAGAACATTTGCAGGGGGTAAAAGAATATTTCATTTCAACAAGGCAGACATAGCAATGTCATCTTCTCTTCTTATCCAAATGACTTGAGAATAATTTAAGAACATTACTATATGTTGTGCACTTTAGAAAACTACGTGGGAGTAATTCAGAGGAATCTGAACAGGCAGCTGAGTGTTCTGCTGTCCTCTGCATGAGTGCTTATTAATTGCAGGTTACTGGAATTGGCAAAAATGTGTAGCAAAATTTAGCTTCTGTGGCACGTATCTTTAAATGTGGTAAGGAGGAGCTCAGGTGTGCCTTATTAGGGCTCTAAAAATATTACCTTCTCAAAGCATTCCAAGATTTCTTGGCTTTATGAGACCACAGTTGGCGCAGGTTATGTAGAATCAGACCTTATTTCCTCCTGCCTTCATTTGATACCCTTTGTTCATGAGCTGAGCTAAGAATGCTCATCTTTCCTGGAACCACAATACAATTTTGTTTAGGTAAAAGAACTTTTACTCTCTAGCAATTTGCTTTTTATACCATGTGTGTTCATTAGAATTTCCTTTTTAGTAGGTAAAAGGATCACTTGAAGAGCTATGGAGATTCCTAGTTTCTGCTGTGGTAATAATGCCCATGCCCTATTCTGTTTGCCAAAAAAAAAGTCACAGATTCAGATTTTGATCAGGTCATCTACTTCACATTGTTTTGCCACAGCATGGAACTTAGTCCCCATGATTACGTAGGGAAACCAAACAACACAACATCATCGTCATTATTATTATTATTATTATTATTATTATTATTATTATTATTATTTTATTTAGTTCGATAGAATAAGACTTCTTGAGAGATTCTCCAGATTGTTGATGCCACTGAAGTCAAGTCAGTGCAATACTGATGAAGTACAGCACGGTTATGACTATCCTAGATAAAATAGCTAAGTTATAAGGCTTGGGGCTTTATGAGAAGCAGCTGACTCTCAAACATTTTCAGGGCGACTATATAGGAACCAATCCTCTTTTCTTTTTTTGCCTAGTGCTGTACCTTATCAGATGCTGAAGCTTTTAAAAAGTTTCTTACCAACCAGTTTTCTATTGCAAGATCACTGTTTGCTCATCACCAGAACTAAGATCCATGGAAAATGACAGTAGAAGCATTTGTTAACCTTGAATAAATCTGTTTCTTCAGAACAGTATAACTGTTGCTATGAGCCGTGCTTCTTCCCTCCTGCTGCAGCGTCTATCTGGAGTCTGAACTGTCAATGGAATTTAAGACTGGTTGAGCCTGCTCTACCCTGTGTACCTCTGTGTGTGGGAGTCAGGAGAGGGTGAGATCATCCACTGCACAGAGGAGCCTCAGCAAAGACTCCTGACTTACAGGGTCTGAACTCACAGTTGTGGGCCTAACACACACACACCAGAGTGAAACTGCCAAAATCAGCCCCTTCTCAGCTGTTCTGTTGTTAAGTAATTCTTCTTTTGCTATCTCTAAGGTAACTGGAATCTTTGTGCTTTTTATCTTTCAGCACATCAAATGTATCAGATAATAGTTAAGTTAGAACAATAGGAGATGAGATGCTGTGTCAGCATGTGGGCTGCAAATGGAACAAAAGAGTTTTCTTGAATTCAGCATGTTCTGAAAATAAAGTTAGTGGCAATGTTCAGCCATGCAGTAGCAGGCCATAAAAGGAGAATGAGTTACTCTTAACGCTGCAGTTCTTTTGTCTTTCTCTATCAACATTCCTTTGTTTCTTAAATAGCCTTAACATATTACAGTGTTAGCATAGTATATTTATTTCTTTTTCATTTGAACTGAGTGAGTACCTTCACTATTTCTTCCAGACTATTCTTCTGCAAAACAGACTGTGAAAGCATTAGTTGTGTTTAAGTCTCACTGTGCTTTTTTATGGCTGTGGTGCACTTGCTAGAGTGCTAGGTCTAGCAGCTAGAGTGAGATTTGGGGAACATTGAAGTCAAAAGGACTAAGATTTGTTCAATGTGCTGAGATTGTTACTTAATCACCGTTAAGTTGGTGTTTACCTATTTTATTCCCTCTTTATCTGGTATTTACCACATTGTCTCATGAAATTTTTTCACAGGGACTTTTAATATGGCAAATAAAGGCAAACAGCAGTAATAACAATATGTGATGTGTTCTTTCTATCTGAACACTGAATTTAGATGAAAGAAACTAAGGACTGTTTTGTAGAAAATATCAGTCCAGAGCTACTATTGCCTGTTCATGTTTGCATGATTTGTAAATGTTGTTACTTAAAAAGAGGTTGTGTTGAGAATATTTGAGAGAAAAACAAATGCAAACGTGATTAGTAGTTTAACATCTACATAGCATAGTTGCAATATACTTCTGCTGTTTGAGAATCTCGCCAGAATTGAATTCCTGTATCTGATGTATCTGGCATGCATGTGCTACAATACATCATTTGAAATTTCAGTCTTCTGTCTTTCAGTGAATGCTATGGATCCTTACTTTCTCAGTAATGCAGAAGCAATAGTATTGACATTCCACCTTATCCCTCAACTGCTCTGCAAGGATCAGAATGTGCTGTATCTCCTGTTGCCCATTTGGTTGTTTTCTGCTCTTGCTTACAGAAAGGAAATTCTTACCCTCCCAAATACCTCAGGAAAAAAATCACCTTTAGGAGAGATTGAGTTTTGGGTTTTTGTCAGTTTTTAATAACAGGATGGAAATGCCTATAATGCTCTGTTGTTTTGTTTTTTGTTTTTTTTTTTATCAAAGCTAAATCATTCCACTTAATTAATAGGGAAAAAAATTATTGAAAGGAGCTAATTCAACCTCCTGTTCAAATCAAGACTGTATTCAGAATTAGGTTAGGCTTTTTTGTGTCTGATTCAGTCAAGTTTTGAAGTGTCCAAAGATGAAGACTTAACTTCTCAGTCAAGACTTTTTTATATCCCATTCACTATTTCCCTGCCTCAACATGTGCATGTTACCTCTTGTCCTTTCACTGTGCATCTATGGCAAGGCAACAGATCACCCCTTAGCCATCTATATTTTTTTCCACAGGCAGTACTTGCTCAGGCACAATAAGTTCCAGTCTTGTAATACTGTATCAGCCTAAAATGGAGCTCTGCATTGCAGTTCCACAGGTCAGCACAGCTTCAGGATTTTTTGCTTCATGTCATGGCGATATTTGACAATTAAGATAGCACAAAGAAGCTTTAAAACATTTCTTTCCATTTTGAAACACTCCTGCACTGCCCAAATAAATGATTTAGAACGAGACATAGGTCCTGTCGTTTATTAGAGCGCGGTGAGATCTTTGCATGAAGCGTAAAGCACACTGTCATTAGTATTGGTACCTGTGCAAATAGTAATGTTTACTAAATTGGTGTCTAATACTCCTGGACAATAAATTATACTTTCTCTCACACAAAATGCTTATCTTCATATTTACACTCCATGGGTAGTTGTACTGCAGATAAACATTTCAATGAATCAAACTCTGAAGGGGAAGGATTGGATGCAATTGAAGTATTAACATTAGATAGTAACTGCTGGCATAGTTAAATGTTGGTTTATTTAAATATAGCCACCAAATTATAATGGGCTCTAATGCATGGGAATAAATTACACTCCTGTTATGTTCAGTGAATACTTAGCTATATCCTTTATGTAAACATCCTACTCGCAGTAATCCAGTAAGGACATAAGGTAGAGACTGTTTATTTTAAGCGGTAAACCACTCAGGATTATACAGGAATTAGGATGTGTATGTACATATGGAGGGTTTCCGACGTGAAGAAACTAGAGGTTGCCCCTTTCACTCTGCTTTTACTCCACAGTAAAATGTGGAGGGTATTCACCTAATTATTAAACTATCTATATTCCTGATTTACAGAAACATTTTAGTGTATATAAACTAACTCAGAAGGTAGATGCTGTTGACTACAGTAGGAGATGAGTGTGTGCTAATTTTTAAAAATAGAAAAGGTCATGCACTTATTCATAGTAAATATGTTATTATTTGAACACTAGTTAAATGTGCGTGGTATATCCTGTGATAAATCAATGGGTTTAGTTTCTCATAACCTGTAATATTTTGGACTGAAAATTTACATGCTGAGAGTCCTGCTTCTTCCTATCTGGATTTTTTTAGCCAGCACAATCACTTGTGGATGTGAATCTGTGACATAAAGCCTGGACTACCACTACCACTGGGTCTGACTTCCAGAGAGGAATTATTCCAGGCAGCTTGCTTATTCTTATTCCAGAGAGCTTGCTCTCCTCACACAACTGGAGGATCTAGCAGCCCATTTCATGTTGGAGCTGCGGCAGCCCCGTGCAACCTTTGGTTACACAGTTGTTATCTTATTTCCAGGGGACTTCTTCCCTTGGTACACAGGATGGGGCTGGGTAAAGAAGCAAGGTGAGATCAGAGGTGCCTTCTGTGTGTAACACCCCTACTTAATTTATTGCAGAATCTAGTATCTGTGTGATGAGTGAGACAGGAGACAAAACGGTTAAGGTACTTGATTCTTTTCCTGTATAGCTAAACTATTATCTACCTTGCTGCTCTATCATTCCTGTGTGCTGTGTGCTAGATGGTCACTGACTGTGAGCTCAATTTTTCTGGCTGTCTAGGTACCTTCCCATTGGATCCAAGTGTGTATTTCTGCACTTGCCAGAGTGTGGGATTGTGCTCTGAAGTAATCTATCTCACCATGCTAAATAATTGAAAGATAGGAGCTTGTTGAGTCAAATCAAATCCCTATTGTTTTAGGTTAATTTTGTTTTCTTTATTCCTGTGTCTACATAAATTAGGAATCATAATGGCTTCTCTTCCATTGAATCATGTTTCTGACTCTCATTTTTACCACAGGAAAGATGAAAAGCAATTTAATAATTCTTTTTTCCATACTAGCATTTGAAGGCTATGTACTAAAAAGCTCAAAAAGAAAGATAGATCTGATGTTTCATCCATTCTGCACACTGAACAAAGTAATGATAGCATGCAGAAAATATATATGTTAATCTAAGTTGTGACAATTAACAAACACCTGCAATTAAAACCTTGCCATCAGTTTAATGTTTTTTTCAGAATGAAATGGGATTTGGTTCATTTAATTTAGGTTCTTAAATTTAGACAGACTTCATCTCTTTGTGGAGGTCCTCAGGAGCACCTTGTGACTTTCACTGATATACTGATGAGTTCAATGATTTTGGGCAAACTGATTCATGACATAACTAAAATTGAGGACTAGATCAGATATCCAAGTTAGGTGTAGTGCATATTATCCATTATTTTAGTATTATTCTGAAGTAGAGTTTTCCAATAGCATGGAATGTAGTAGGACATGCATACAATATGCATGAACCAGCACCAAATCCCAATTCCCAAAACCTACTCTCAACTCACATGAGTTAGACTAAGGCAAAACAGAAACTCCCGCTGCTTATTTTCTCTCTGCAGAGATCATTGCAAAGCATGTTGGATTGAACATTTAATCACAAGATAAGAAATGCTTTTGGAGCACCGTGAATAAGAGTGTTAAGTAGTGACATCCATTGGGACCCTGTGTTTTAGCTGAAGTGCATACCTTTTAAGAAATGCTTCTGAGGGTAAATATTGTGGAGGATGTTGCTGAACACACAGGTCCTGTAGGAATCATACCCTTAAGCCATTGGCTTGATTCAGTTTTCAGCACAATCAGTAAAATCCCACTGCCTTTGCTTGGCTTTGGCTTCTTAGACCTCAAGGGTCGTGAACTCTGCAGTGGAGCAGATGCAAGCTTCCTCAGCTTGTGGACCTTTCTACCAGATTTCTGTTCAAACTTGTTAGCATCTGAATCTCAGGTGTATTTCTGGAATATACATCTGCAGAAACCAGCACATGCAGCACTTGTGTAAATTATTGCCTTAAATCTCAAAGCTTATACTTCTAAAAAGGGCAACAGTAACTTTCCTTTTAAGGAACTGGGTACTAAATCCATATATACCTCCAAGCTTGAAGACCTCTTTCGTGGGGTGTTTATGCACTCATTTAGTTGTCATACTATAGTTTAATTAAACAATATGCCACTTAAACTGCAGTCAGCCATTGCAGTCAGGGTATTTTTCCTCTGACCACTGTGGAGAGTTGGCTGTTCTGATTTCATTTGTTCAAATTAATGTGTTAAGTCCCTCTGAGGAGGTAAGTAGTGTGTCACAGCTTGAGGCAGTACCACTGCACATGAATCTTTTTAGTTCATAGCAGGGTTCAGCCATGCAAATGTTGACATTTTGAAATTGTTTCCCCAGTAAGTCAAATTAGTATTAGTGGCTACAAAAGGAAAACACATCTACCCTGATGCCTTTCATAATTAGACTAGCTAGAAATAAACCCAAATGTTTGCCATTATATTAGAAGCCATGTCAGCTCCTGCTGGAATTACATTTCTTTAAGGAAAAAATAAAGAAAAAGAAAATACTTTACCTTGAATATTTATTCAGCAGAAAATATTAAAATAACTTTCAAAAACTTTGGAAGAAGCTGTGGACTGGTTGTACATGGATTGGTAATGCCCCGTGGAGGCTCAGAATTCACTGATTTCTTGCTGTCAGATATCCGTTCTGTATGTATGTGTCAATAGGAAAAATGACAAGGAGTCATTTCCCAAGGTATTTCAGAAATATGAATGTAGTCTGCAATACAAGGTCACAATGCTGCTTTGTGATGTCTTTCTTGGGTGTTACTTAGTGTTCAAACATAAACACATAGAAAGTTTTTTGTGATGTTAGTTTATTCCAGATCTAATCACAATCCTGTTTGATGATAAGGAGTTTTAGAGGCACACTTAATATACTTCACTTTAAGTTATAGCCACATCTGCTGTAAATTAATTTGGATTTACTAAAAGCAGTAGAGTTACACGCCAGTTTCTATCAGCTGAAATCTGGCTCTTTAGAATTTATTTGGAACCACCCAGTGTTGCTTTAATTTGGAAACACCGAATCAGTGTCCTGTTCAATTCTAGGTGAATTGCAACTTCAAAGTATTATTTCTAAAGCTTTTTTGGCAGATCTCTGGAGTATGCCATTGACCACAATGTGTTAGTGTGAGACCATCAGGGAAAAACGTGAACTTTCCTTTAACTTTCAGTAGAGGTTTTGTGTGAATGTTCCTCATCTGTCAGCAGTGACTCGTGGTATCTTGAATCAGTGTGGGCATTTGGAACCCTGTGTGACAGTTGACATACGTATACACTTGAATATTGCACCCAAAGGAGCCATCTTTTGAAGGGAAATTAGCTGAGTAACCAGCAGAGTTGTTGAGAATGAATAATATCATTGGGTCTAGAAGGGTAAGTGGAAAGTGCCCTGCCTTTTCCCCCAAAACATTACAGTTGTTAATGTGTTCTTTACATAAACCAAACTTACACTGAGGCTACACAGCCTATGTTCGCAATTCATTTAAGCGCATTGTGCAAGTGTGGCAATTCCATGCCAATGGACAATGTTTCCTGAATTCAGGTGAGAAATAGCCCTGTTTTAAGTCACTCAAAGTGCAAAGAAATGTAGAGTATGAAACAATGAACTAAATTAAATTTCATGGTACATTTTGCAGAAATTGTTATAAGTTGGTAATTCTTATTTTGCATAATAAAGGAAAGAAGGCAAACTCTGCTTTGCATGTCAGTGTGCCTGGGCCATTTAGTTAATACCTTGAATCTACAGGTCATCCTCTAAAGGCTTTTGTTCTGACAAGGACGAAAAGTAAACTATAAGAATGTGATCTTTGATCTCTGTCTTGGTAAAAAAGTGCAGTTTTTGTGGCTTGACCAAAAAATGGTACACTGATTCTCACTGATATTCCATTGACGTTTCAGAAGCATAAAACTTCCATTATTTCTCTTCTCTGATGCAGAATTCCACTGAACTTTATTCCTGATGCTAACACTGAGTATAATGAGGCTATTATGTTGATGCAGTGAATAAGCTATCAATGAGACACCTAGGATCAGTGGTGTGGACTAGATTTCCTTTGTGCTAGCACAAAGAGAGAAGAAAAACTAAATACAAAATCTGAGAATCAATGAATTTTTATCGCAGTAGGCAGTCACATTAGCTTTCCTCCCCAGTTAATTTAATTGAGCAAAATATTGCTTGGTTTTGTTGCTTTTGGAGCAGTATTTTCACTTCATCAGTTGTCATTTGTGTGCATCTCACCTCCCTTTTACTGACGTGCTGCAGAAGGTGGGAGGTGATGTGGCTGGACATGCAGCAGTTTGGCTATTTCAGCTGATAGCATCCATGAGGAACCCATTGTGAGCTAGTTGATGTGTGACTGGCCAAGTGTGCTTGGAGTCAAAACATCCTTAAGTTACTTTCAGTTATCTTTGAATCCCCTTCTGAGACTGCTCTGAATAGAGCCTGATGCACCAGGTGATTCAGTGTTCAAACAAATCCAACTATATTTACACTGATATGTCTTTAAGCAAATGAACTTGTGCTCTGAGGTCAAGAACCACGAAGTTGTATCCAAATCTTGACATGCATTAAGCCTAGCCATACAGCAGGTGCTACCTGAGTGCTGATAATCCACTTACTTTCCCTCTTCCATCTCTACTGGAAATTGCTGATGAGTCTTTCTGGTGTTCACTTAAAAGGTCAAATATGGACAAGTTATTTCAAAACAGAAGGTATTTAGAAGGAATTAGAGGTTGAAATGCTGTTACAGAAGATGGATTCAATCATCATAAAGTGATGCTGTTTGCAAATACTTCCACTCACCCAGGGAGGCCCCAAAGGCTTTGAGGAGGGAAGACAGAGTGGGGAGGAGGATGGGTCAGGGAAGCCCCACTGACAGCCACAGAGAACAATCCAGGCAAGGAGGGAGTTGCAGCAGTTATTTTGCTGAATTACATTTCATGTCTTGCATATTCATTTCCTTCTCAAGACCCAAGTCATGGCTGCACTTCTACCCATACCTGACTAGGCAAGAAATATGTTGTCTCTGACCACAGCTAAAGAAAACACATAATATGAGGTTTCCATATTAGGGATTCTCCATAGTAGAAGATAATAGGGTTAGGTCAATCAGATAGTGATAGTTCCCCAGAGTACTTTCTAAGTCTCCTAAAATTTGAATTTCAGGAACTTGGGGAGCTAGAGGCTGCATCTCTGAATTTAATAGCCTCTTAAGGATTTCTTTTCCTTGATCTTATCACTTGGCCCCTTGAAACTATAAACGATTTTACCATTTACAACAGCCCATATCAGGAATTTCCACAGCTTAACTATGTGTTGTGTGAAGTGGATTAAGATGTTTTGGGGAGGGTTTTAAAACTAGTTAAAGTGCCTCACACCATAATTTCTTGGTTTTATCAGAATTACAGTTCAAAGTTTGCTTGCATGTCATGAAATTTTAGGTAGAAATGCACTCCTCGCAGCCCTTTTGAAGTATAGCCAGAATCCAGAAAGTGAATGTAAAAAATGTATTTAAGGTTTATTTTCCATTTTGAATCTAGCAGTTAATTAGGAATTTCTTGTTCCTCTTTTGAATGCGTAATAATTACAGAAACATTGAAAGTAGAAATAGTTTGGTTTCTGTAACCTGAAAGACATTTGAAACTTTGGTTTGTAGAGCAGCATTAACGATGAGAAAATTCACCTTGAGTTGAAAAATGGTATTGGGGACTTTGCTGATGTTTGATTATTTATTACATTTATGACATTTGGATGAAAAGGAAGAACTGGAAATTCCTTTTTCATGCACAGAACCTAACCTAACAGATTATAGGTATAACTGGAAACATTCAATAAATAATAGCAACTAATTTGAAGTAATATTTAATGTAGTGGATGCTAAATATATCCCTCACATTACAGAACCACAGCAATCAGATTCTTTTATCCATGGTGTAATACCATTGATTTTTCATTAAGGTAAATTAAGAGAAAAATTTGTCATCACTTAGTCCATTTTGGCACTGAATTCTTTGCAAGGAGGGTCAGTGGTTAGAAGTCCCTCCTTTATTTTGCTGCAATTACAGTGCATTAGCAGAGTTGTGTGTATCTGGATGTGAGCTACACAGGCTGTTTAACTGCAGTCAGGCTTTAAACCCCTTGCTGAAATTCATCCAAACCCTCCCTTATGGATTAGAAGAAACAAGAGCTATCAGAAGAGAGAAGGAAATAAAACTGAGAATGAATTTTACTCATCCATTCTATTAATGTGAAAAGACAATTCCTCAAAGTGCTGGATATGTGATATCCCTTAACAAACTTAGCACCTTATATTTATTAATTCTTTCAAGTGAGCTCACTTCCTTTAGAAGTGATACATTGGTTTAGTTCCTAAAACTAAATATTCTTTAAGACTTAGAAAGTAATTTAATCCTGGTTTCCCTGAAAAAGGAATACACTTGCAGGAGGAAAGGATTTTATTATCTCAACTGCAACTCTACTACACGCGTTGACAGTGTTGTTACTTTTGACTCTTAATTGTCCATGCTGTGTGAATCAAAAGGACATGAGCTGGATTTTGGACTTTTAGGTTAAATTGTTAGGATTTTAGAGGAAAGGACAGTATTGTTAAGAGATGAATGACAAAAAAAAATTAACTGACCTCACTAGGCCAGCTTTTCAGAAAGGAATTTTCTAAAGCATCGCAGTATTTTAAGTAATTTGTTGGTTAATGGAGCTCAAACATTTTGACAGGTTTTGACATTACCCAACAATTTTATTTGCACTTGAGAAGGTTTTGGGTTTTTTTTTTGTTGTCAGAAATAATGGAGTTTTGGAAGAACTGAATTTAAAAATAAATTAATCTAAAACTTCTCAACTTGTATTTGTGCAAAACCCAGCTTTGCATTTAGTATATCTGACTTTGATTCATTGTTGTGCTTATGACATAATGATATCCCCTGAGCTAACTTCAAAGTAGCTTGCCTGCTTAGCATGATTTCACACCCTAGTCATTCAACATGGAGCTTCGTTGAAGCACTATTAGATGAGAAGCAAAATCAGTTCGTCTTTGCTAGCCTCTTGGCCACTGTTGTTAGACACTACAAGTACATAAATGAGTTTCAGGCTAGCTCAGGTGTGGCTATATTGACGCGTGGTCAATATTTTGAGCAAGTAGGTGTGCCTATTGAGTACCAGTTCCTTTCCTGGTTTGCTTTTGTTCTGGGAGAAAAAGTTCGTGAATTGGAAATCTGTATCCCGCTCTTTTGGGGAACAGAGACTGAGTAAAAACTGTGCTTCATGCTGTGCATAGACTCAACATGTGGTTAGGCCATAGAGAGGATAGGATATGCCTGTCTTCCCATCTCATCCCACATGGTCAAATGAAATGCATTTGTGTTCTGGGAAAACATCTATCTGTGCTGTTAGTCATTGAAAAGGTGTTCATGGCTCTGTGATATGGTATTTAATGAGACAAAGATGGTACTGTGTATACAGGCTCTGCTTGTTAAAGACTGTTTCCAGCAGTATCATACAAATAACTGAGAACTGATTAACTGCTAACTAGATCTGATAATTCAGTAACTTAATGAATGGGACTTAGCTGCTTGTTTACCTGTGCTAGCTCAGATGGTGCAATTTTGAGCTAACCAAGCTTACTGAGGATAAATTACCCAGGGTAGAGGGCTTAGTTAATATGCCTACAGTGTTTCTACTATTTGAATTAGCAGATTTAGAAACCGTTGCCATTAGCTCAGTACTTTGCCATATTATTCTATCACATTTTAGAAAACCTTGAGAATACAGATGCTGTCCTTAGCAGCTAGGGGTACAACATTTATTGGTACAATATGTCACTTCCATTATTTCTCCTGAACATTCCTTATACCTACAAAAATGGGAGGTAGAAAAGTTACCTATTCAAATTTTAAACCGGGTAGATTTCCCCTTAGATAACTACTTGGTAAAACCAGGTCCTGGTCTCTTTTCACCATCATGTATTTCTGCCTGATTCATCTCACACGAAAATGCTATAGGTAATGTTTCTCATCTGTGATTTTGTAACAATATTGTGCTTAAATACCTGTGAAGTTCACATTTAAATATGTTCCATAACCTTTCTCACAAAGCCAAATTCATAATATGTGATTAGAAATACAAGAAATCAAGCTTTACAAGTCTTTGTTTAGCTCAGAGTTTAACATTTCTCTTGGTTTATAAGAAAACAACAGAGCAGTAAGGATAATCTGGATTTACTTTCTGATACAGAAAGGACAAATAATGTAAATAATAAAGGGAAAACAGGTTGGCTTTAAAAATCGAAATGTTTTATGTCTTTGAAATATCATGTGACCCCTTCAATTATTCAAATCAAGAACACGTTAAGGGCTGTCATGCGGCTAAATAGCGCTGACATTAATGAGCTAAAATCTTCTCTCAGTTTTACAGTATAAAAAACATATGCATCAGTATTTTGAAGTCAAAGGAATCCGTGCTTATGCCGGTGCAACTGAAACAAAACATCGGTGCAACATTCCTCCTTCCAAGTATCTGGTTTTAATCAAACTGTACTCATGGCCTTCAAGTTTTCTTTGCTGCAGTGAAAGGTAGGCAGGAGTGTTTCATTTAAAATACTTGGTTTACATCAGGAATGCACTAAGAAGTGTATATCTTGTCCTAGCTACTTCTGATTGATAAATTGTAATGAAAATGTAGTTCCCTGAACTACATGTTCTCTCAGAAACACAAGTTTTGCAGAAAACAAGCAAAAAGTCTCTGGTTTTTTAGTCCTACCAGCAAATTTCAGTGAAACCAGGTGATTGGCAACTGTTATGATAAGGTAGATGAAGAGGATGAAAGCTAGGACTGATTGAACAGCTGTGAGAGGATCTGTTCCAATTGTATTTTGATTACTGATAAGATAACCTGCCCTTTTCTCCCAGTGATTTATCTCATTCAAATTACAATAACACTGAATTGCCATCACCAACAAATGCTGTGTAGTTTCAAGTTTATCTGGCTCATAATGTAGCAAAAATCCAAAGGTACTAATTACAAGAGTTTTCCTGTTACGTTTCTGAAAATGGATATTGCACTATGTGAGCTCATACACTTTATAAACTTGTTTTCTGTTTCATTTCAGAATAAACTGATCACTTCCTGCTATTCTCAAGCAACATAATTCTAAAATTAGGTGAAAACCGTAAATGGGGGAGGGTTAAGGGGAGGTGCTGGTGTTATAATTTTTCTGTGTTTTTTTTTCTTATTGTCCTAATATGAAATCAAAGGCTAATTGCTGAAGGTAACTTGTAAATAATGGAACAGTTTGGATGGTACTAAAAGGCCGATAGCCTGACCAGTTAAATATGTAACAAAACAAAGGTTTCTGTAGGTCTTTTAATTTCTTTTTTCTTCTTTTTTTCTTTTTTCTTCTTTTTTTCTTTTTTCTTCTTTTTTTCTTTTTTCTTAGATGGAATCTTAAACAATGGGTAAATTATGTCCTTTGTTTTAAGTAATTACTTTGTGCAAATATGAATTGTGCCACTGACTCTTGGCAAGATTCTTATTTTTTGTTTCAGTAGGTAGTTGAGCCATTCTCCTCACTAAGGGCTAGATCCTAAGATCCCAGTGATATCTGAGGTGCAGATGAAAGAAAGTAATTGAGGTATCAAGCAGTTAAATCCTGAGCAGAAAAAAATACAAGAGAAACACTCCTTCAGGCCATTGGCTGTGTTTACTGAGCATTAGAGTTGGGATGGGGTTGAGTACCTGATTTCAGACATAGAATCATAGAATAGTTAGGGTTGGAAAGGACCTTAAGATCATCTAGTTCGAATCCCTCTGCCATGGGCAGGGACTATTCACACTAAACCATGTCACCCAAGGCTCTGTCCAACCTGGCCTTGAACACCGCCAGGGATGGAGCATTCACAGCTTCCTTGGGCAGCCCATTCCAGTGCTTCACCACCCTTACAGTAAAGAACTTCCACCTTATATCTAACCCGAACATCCCCTGTTTAAGTTTGAACCCATTCCCCCTTGTCCTGTCACTACAGTCCCTAATGAATAGTCCCTCCCCAGCATCCTTATAAGCCCCCTTCTGATACTGGAAGGCTGCTATGAGGTCACCACACAGCCTTCTCCTCTCTAGGCTGAACAGCCATAACTTTCTCAGCCTGTCTTCATACGGGAGGTGCTCCAGTTCACTGATCATCCTCGTGGCCCTCCTCTGAACTTGTTCCAACAGTTCCATGTTGAGGACACCAGAACTGTACACAGTACTCCTAGCGAGGTCTCAGGAGAGCAGAGCAGAGGGGCAGGATCACCTCCTTCTATCTGCTGGTCATGCTCCTTTTGATGCAGCCCAGGATACAGTTGGCTTTCTGGCCTGTGAGTGCACACTGCCAACTCATGTTCATTTTCTCATCAACCAACACCCCCAAGTCCTTCTCTGCAGGACTGCTCTGAATCTCTTCTCCACCCAACCTGTAGCTGTGCCTGGGATTGCTCTGACCCAGGTGTAGGACCTTGCACTTGGCGTGTTTAAACTTCATAAGGTTGGCATCAGCCCACCTCTCAAGCGTGTCAAGGTCCCTCTGGATGGCATTCCTTCCCTCCAG
>WYDI02000395.1:0-32829 GCA_009867235.2 Psittacus erithacus
GCTGGGGAGGGACTCTTCATTAGGGACTGTAGTGATAGGACAAGGGGTAATGGGTTAAAACTTAAACAGGGAAAGTTCAGATTGGATATATGGAGGAAGTTCTTTACTGTAAGAGTGGTGAGGCACTGGAACAGGTTGCGCAAGGAAGTTGTGAATGCTCCATCCCTGGCCTTGTTCAAGGCCAGGCTGGACAGAGTCTTGGGTGGCATGGTTTAGTGTGAGGTGTCCCTGCCAATGGCAGTGGGGTTGGAACTAGACGATCTTAAGGTCCTTTCCAACCCTAACTATTCTATGATTCTATGATTCTGTGATTCTAACAAGAGCAGCTATTCTGTCTCTTTTTTTTTTTGTTTGGTTGGGGTTTTTTTATTCCTGACTATTCAGTGTCTGTACCTTACACTCAGCACACTATATGAATTCAGCTATAACATCAGAAATAATTTCCTTTCAGTATTTTCATGCCTCTAGAACATGGTTGGCAGGTGCTAATGAATGTATTTTCCAATACTCTTGTGCATTGAAAGGATAAAAAATGAGCCTGAGAGAGATTGAGGTCAAAAGTATACACTGAGTTATGTGCAACCTGAGTTTTTTAAGTACCCACCATTAAATATCATTTGGAATGTTCAGAGTGCTACTTCCCTTGTCTACAATTGCAAGGGTAAATGTTCAACACTTACATAAATTATCCTGTAGGACTTCCATTCAGCACAAAGAAAATTACAATACAACATGAGAATACTTGTGAGGAGTTTGATTTAAATTATTTTCAAACTTCACAGAAGCATTTGTGTCAGAATTAGACAGAGAACGTAGTTCTTCAGGCCAGCAATCAGCCGCCTTCACACAATACTACTTGAAATTTTTGCCTTATTCCTTTTTTTAACTTGTAGTCTCTGTAAGAAATGAGAATTTACAAACAGTAACATATTTCACTATATGAAATGTCACATTTCATAGTTGATCCTTTTATAATACTGAAAGAGCAGCCCACATCTGATTAAGTTACAATTACAAAAATAATTATTAAAATAATCACAAAGGCAGAAAGGGACCAAACAAGATTTGCACAGGTCACCCTAATTTGGGCTTATAGAAAATATGTTTGCAAATAATTTTTTTTTTTCTAAAGAAGACATCTAAATAATCAAAAGTGTTATCTTTCTGCCTCATATTTATAGTTGCAGAGAGCAGGGCTGGGCCACATTTTGCACCTCTTATTTGCCTTAACACAGCAGGAGATGTCAGGAGATCACTCTTATTCCTGAGCAGCAGAAGGACGTCAGTGATACCAGCTAACAGCTGTAAATAGGAACACTATGAGTCCTTTATCCTATTCCAGTTTATGAGAAGAAGCAAAAGCTAGTAAATACACAGAGGCTGCTACCACTGCTGTCAGTGGGAATGTCTGCTCTGTCCTCCCACAGCTATTGTCAAGTGCTCTTGCTTGACCCACCCACCTCCTCTCGTCCCATTCATGCCCTCACTTCCACCTCTGGGCTTTTCTTTCCAATCTCAGTCTCCTCTATCCAGAAAGGACAAACTCCACTCCTCTCCTCTGGTGCCTGATTTCTCAGGTCCTGTTAATCTTGATACACCATCCTACTTTCTTGTGACTTGCCCCACCATTTTCATGAGCACACACTGCAATTTGTAACTAAAGGAGGATTGAGGGACCTTTGTATTGCCATTTGTTGATCACATATAACTTATTAATCATTAAAAGAAAAAATTATATATTCTTTACCAAGGCTGAACTTAAAATTTCTGAAATTCTCTGGTAAGCATCTCATTATAAGGTCTGTGAACTATCAATAAGAAAACCTATGATGTTTCAAGTCAGTCCAAACAGAATTAAAAAATATAAAATTTTTTAAAAAAAAACCAACAGAAAAAAGACCCCGAGAAACAACACAAATATTTCTTTGTAATGCCTTTAAAGTTGTAAAATTTCATTTATGTATTGCTTTATATGATTTGTATTTCTATCTTTTCTCCTCTGGAATGGGACTGCACCTCTTATAAGGCAAGATTTCATCACAATAACCACTCCCATTGGAGTCCTGAGGTTCTATGCGTCAGGGCATTTTGCCCATGGGGGTAGGCACATTTTTGAAAAACTAACTGAAGGATGCCATGCAAGCTGTAACGCGAGATAAATGCCATAATATTTCTTACCGGAATTTCATTTCTAAAGTAAAAAAAAAAAGTCCTCTCATTAATATTTTGAAGACTATAAAAATTGGCACAGAAATCTAGTTTCTGCATAGGGAAAGTTCAGGCGAGAAAATTCCTCTTTTAAAATTTTCAAGAAAAAAATATTTCCTGTATGATACTCATTTTGCAAAAAACCCAAGATTGAAAAGTTTTGATGGACAGATATTCAAACATCAAAACATTTCTTTTTATGTAGTATAATTTACAAAGAAACAAATATGTAGATAATAAGCAAACAGAATATATGGATACATCCACAGGTACAGTTCTGCAATGTTAAGAAGGAGCAGAACTTTCTGCTCTTCCAGTAGTCAATCTGCTCTGTAGTCTCAATGTGAATGATTTAAACAGACCTACAGAAATATATACTCTACAATCACTAGCATCTAGTAAAGCAGGGACAGAGTATTGCACAAGAGACTATTTATCTAGACCTGCCCAACTGGAACTTGCTTTAACTTTCCTTTATAACACTTGCAATCATTGTTTCTGTGGACTGTTTGCTGCTTCAGTACCTAATGCTCAGCCGAAGTACCCTGTGCTGGAAATTAAGTTTATTTTTCCTCAGCTATTTCCAGTTATTCCAGAGAACAATTCATCCCTTGCCCTCTTGGTACAAGTTTCCCCTTTGTAAGGTCCCTTCTACACCACCTCTCAGCCTTCAGCCTTCCTTTCAGAGCCTCCTCTCTAATTCTCCCATCCTCTTGCTGCTCTCATAATTTGCTTGCCCCTTAGTGGGCACAAATCTCTGAAAGAGGCTTTACCAGTCTGTTCTAGACCAGCATATTGACCTGCTCATCTCATCACAGAATAAAACTAGCCTCCTCTGCAAAAGATTACTCTGTTGACTTATATTTAGCTTATGATCTTCTCTACCCCTTAGAATTTTTTTCATTCTGCAGTTCTTTTCCCTGTTTAGTAATTCCCCAATTATTTTAATTGTGCATTAGATTTTTTCTTTCCAAAGGCTGGGCACTGCACTGACCCTTAGTGAATTTGAGAAATATTTAATGTTTCAGACTCTGTTCTGCTAAGCAGCACCTCTTACATACTTACATTTCAAGTGGCCCATTTACAGCTCTCTCAGTTATTGTATTGATGTACCTTTTGAATCTCTGATCACTGAATGATCCTCCTACTCTTTAAGGAACAATATCAATGAAGTAAATATTTTGATCCATTTCCCCAAGATTCAAAATAATAATTAGCCAACTTGCTCAGAGTTTCTCTGCTCATTTCTACCCAGTGCCAGGCACAGTTTTGCCTGCGCAATATCTCTCTCTGACACTATCTCTCTCACACAGGCAATCCCACAAACTCTGGTGTATGAAGAGTCATATAATCTGAGGAAAAACCTAATCCACTGTCTAAAAGCGTGCCAAAATTGATGAAAAAGCTGCTGACAGACAAAGTGCCTCTAAGCAGTACATAGATGTGATTTTCTGGCAGCAGTACCAAATTGGTGTGCAGTTTATGGCTCTGAAACAGGGGCCTGAGTGTGGAAATCAGCTGTGCTCACAAGTGTGTCAAAATTGAAGGCCTGGTAGGCAAACACTCTGAGACCATGGACGCAGGACATCTCCCTTTAGTGTAAACAATCTGAAGAATAAAATATGTTTGAAAAGCTGGAAGCATGAAAAGAAAAACAAAAGGCCAGCTTCAGTTGACAATCTCTGGTGCATATCTATCTTCTACAGCTTCTACACTTTTAGGAATATCCAGTTGCACCTGTCTCCATCAAAGTTTTCTAAGCCTCCAAAATTAAGCTGAAAAATGGTACAATTTCTTATATGAGTTTTAGAATTAAAATATGCCTTTTTTGAAAAAGCTGAAGTTCAGCCTTTCATGTGAGAATGCAACACATCCAAAAGTCCTTTTCTCATGGTATCTCTGTTCCTACTGAACTTTCTTCAGAATTGCTCAGTCACTGGGCATTTTTCTTTTCTAACTTCAGAATAACTAGCACAATCCTACCACCTGAAAGGAAAAGGTTAAATGCACTCAATAGATTGGAAAAGGGTGTTTCAGGAAGTGCTGTCAGATTCTTACTCTTACATCCATACTATTTTAAAGGTAAATGCCAGCAAAAACACATGAATCAGTCATAAATCTTCCTTCACCATGCCTTTGCAGGACTTTTATGGGCTCACGAATTCCTTTTAATCTTGGGCAAGCCCTCTTTCCAAATATTTCAGATGCACACATTAAGACTGCAGTTTAACCAACTATCCAATGATTCATTAAATTCCTAGTAAAATATTTTAATGACCAACAAGACATTCTTAAAGAAAAATACTTGAAAGATATAAACGTTCCCCTTCACACCAACCTAAATGTTATGTTAAATAGAAATGCAGATTGTATAACACAACATTATACTTTAGATAACATTGTTTCAGAAATTCCAATCTATCATTTCAAATGACTATTTTTCTTTGAAATTACATTTAAAACTAAAAATGTAACTTTAAGGAGTATACAGCATTTGAAAATAAACTTTTGAAACAAAACAGTGCTACAGCCACATATGGTCCCAACAAAGAAATCAGAGGGTTCTAGCCACAAGAATATAAACCCTGGTGACTACTTAAAGTAGTGTTTTAAGTTCAAAGTGCATGCAGACCTCTTGAACCAACTGATACAAGGCACAAAGAGACAAAATTGTTTTCCCAAAGATTTTACCACCCAGACCACATACAAGCCATTCTATGCCAGCTGCTGGCAGGAATATAGGAAAAAAGCTAGGCAGAGTTTCAAGCCCGAAGACACAATATGGTCAGCAGGGAAGGAGCTAGGCACTTGGGAAAATCTGACACCTGCATGTAAGAATGCTTGTGTACTTCCCCAGGGAGCTGTGGTTTATCCACAGCCCCTTGTTCTTACACCATAACAGTAAACCCTAGAATCAGAGCCTCTGTAGTCCTTGGACTAAGAGCGCACAACCTAAGGCCCAGTGAAAGAAAAAAAAATTGCTAAACATACTGACCCATTTTTGCTTAAGCCAGTTTCACCAAACCAAACTGGTACTTAGGACATGTACAATCCCAGTAATACAAGCAGATTAATTTCCTTGCAAGCCTGCAGTATCAGCAGCAGACGAAAGCCAGTCCAAGACTGGTACACTGCCTGTTGTGTTGCAGCACTTGCGTGACAGCTGAAAAGACAAAGGCACCAGTCCTTGCTGGTGGATGGATGAAGGAATATGCATCCCAGAAATTCAGATATGACTTGAAAGTCATATGTTCAAAAGCATGAGTGTTACAGATGAGACAAAAGCACATGGCTGAGTGTTACCAAACTTCAGAAAGGTGACAAAAGCATGACGGAATGCACACAAACAACCAGTCTGAAAACATGTCGTACTGATCAGTCATTGCATACAAGACGGGCTGCATATCACCTGCAGAGCTTGAAAGTGCTGAATTCAACTCTGCGTGCCAGTTCATTCTTTGAATATTAATGAACAGTAAACCATGTGGTAAACATATTGGAATTTGAAACAGAGCAGTGAAAGTGTAAGAAATAGAAAATAAAAGTAATAAGAAATAGAACCTGGAAAGATTGTTCCTTAAGGGATGCCATTTAAGACACCATCACCAAACTGATTTGCAAAGTTTTAGATTTCTTAGCTCCTACAGCTCACCTTCCCTTCAAGGACAGCTGCAAATGCCCAGCACCTCTCTAAGTAATCCCTAGATATCACTTCTGAAAATTCAGTGTTAAAGACTGTAAAGGCTGTCATTTTTCTTTATGTCCAAGAAGTAGTAACTGCAAACTGCTGCCAGACCAGCCAGTCTTGCTCTGCCTTCATTTCTGGACATGGACACTTAGGCCCAGAGTTGCAAATTAATGCTGTTCAACACACAGTCACAAGACTTGAGGCAAGGGAGGAGGCCAGATAATGCAGGGTGAAGAAGGAAGGATCCCAGCTGTGTGGTCACATTGGCTTACTAATGCAGCCACAGGAATTGTGACCAGAAATGTGACAGGCGAAAAAACTTTTTCAGTGGCATCTTTCAGTTGTTCAGACTAATGGTTACATTGCAACAGTATAAAGCATTAAAATAGATTAAAAAACTGGACTGTGATCTTTTCCGCATTCCTCTGTATCTTCTGTCTTTTTTTCATGTGCAGGTGTCTCAATCACCAGTAGTAACAAATAGTAAACACTAAGTTTTACATGTCTACATTATCTAAATTATCTCAAAGTATCTAAATTATTCATTCTGATAATATCCATAAATAAATTTGTCTATGTTGACTATGCTCTCAATAGTAAGCAAAGAGAACACAGCTCATGAATGGACACGCAGCTAATTGCACATAATATGTGTTTGCAAAACTGCCTGTTGACATATTTTTGGGGTAAGTTATGTAGCAGTATGTGACAAATTAGGTCTGTGAGAAATATATGCACTTGCCTTTTTTGTTGATAATAACTTTGTTTCAAGACCTTAAGAAGTTGCCTTTTGTTTTGACAAATCCACCTTATCCATTTGTGTCATTTCTTATTCCTCACAGCAAAAGAGAAAAACCTCACATACTTCAAAAGTGCCACAACATAGGACCTCATTAGTCTTCTCACTTTTTATTGTCAGTAGACAGCAATTGCTCCCTGTCCTATAAATCCCAAAGGAACGAAAAAGTCTATTAAATAGACAAATTCATGCAGAATTAAATGTGCAACAGTATGGACACAGCAGCTGCGCTTCTGTCATTAAAATATGACATTAAAAAACATATTATTACCTGTTCATATGGAGCACATATAATACCAATGTACTAGACACAAGGAAGCCCTCCTGAATCTTACATTGTTTTCTTTTCCAGATATGCACGCTTCTTATAAATGAAGTTAAAAAAAAAACCCACCCAGGCTTCAACTTCTGTTTGTTGCCTAATATTCTTTAATGGCTATCTATGGTAGATAGCCATCTATTTACTCATTTCTAGCCAAAACATTCTCTGTTGCATATAGCTGAATGTTGGAAGTGGATGTTGCACAAAGCTTAGTATAACAAATATACCATAGTCCAGCCCAAGCCTCAACAGGAAAGCAGCAGCTCAGTGGAGCTGATGCTGGTGGCTGACTGCAGCACAACCCTCCACACCCCACTCCAGGAAGGCTGGTAAGGTCTGGTTACAGACACTTAGTTCCCCCTGGCAGTAGCACTGAGCAGGAGCCAGCAGCCATGACCCATCTTTCTTCAAAACAACCTAAGAGGTTTTGCATTTCCTCACACCAAAATAGTCCCAAAAGTTTCTGACACTCTATTTCAGACATAACTCTTCCAGAGCATTATCTGAATGAGCAGCAGGTTACAATATAACACCAGGCTCTTGTTTAGGCTTACAGTGGTATAAATATGACCAAATTAATGCTTGATTTTCAAACAAACCATGTATCAAAAGTATATCAAAAGTATTCTGCAAGACAAGTAGGTCAATATTTGAATTATTACTCAAAGGCTTCTGTTCTTTGATTTACTTCTGTTTTGGTTTAAATTTTGGTCTAGTTTTAATAAAAATATTTTTAAATATCAACAGTTTTAAAATTTTACTGTCTTTCTTCATATAGCTCCATCTAGCATCTCAGGTATTTATTTTTTAACTCAAGCATGTAGCACTAGATAGCCAAGCTTGAAACCATAGTCACTTGATTTCACATATGTATTTATATAGATTTACAGATCACAGAGCTAAAAAATTCTAAGCAACATCAGTCAGTTGTGAAATAAAGAATCCAAAACCAGTTTCAGTCCGATTATCTTGCAATGTATAAAATGTAAATAGAAAGAGATTCTGCTGAAGATGTCATAATTGGGTCATCACTCTCCAGCCTTACCATTGCTCCACAAATCCCAGTGCAAATTGACACATGAGACACAGTCTCAATTCCTGTCATTTGCTACTAAAATGTGGAAAACCTTTTGCATTCCTACCCAAGAGCTCAGCTCTCCTCCAGGTCCACACTCTGGAACACACATCCTGCAGGAATTGAACAACGGTGCAAGCATATAGACAGCAGCAAGCTCCAAAACAACTTTGCATCATGGTGCATTAGAGAAAGGTTACTGCTGCACATGCTAGGGACTCAGTGGATGAGAAAAAGATATAGAAAAGAGAGATAAAGAGCATCCAACCTGTGATATGGTGCAATTTTGCAGACCCACAAATATCCACCAAACACAACAAACATCAACCCTTAGCTGCACTTACAACATATGAATAGGTATCTACAAGTAGGTTTTGATTTAGATTTGATTCCTATTCAAAGCACCTTCTAAGAAATGGTTTGGGTTCTGTTTTGTTTAGGGAGACAGGAGATACTTTTCTGAACTTCTCAGATGGAATTCATCTAAACCCTTAATAAATATGTGTGCAGATACAAAAAACAAAAGGAGACAGATATTATTTTTTTTAAATTCACCCTTGATGTCATCAGAAAAGGACCAAGTAGCCAGAAGACACAGACCTGGGAATTTCTCTAGGAAAAGGAGATGTTCTGGTGTCAAATCTGCTCCATTCATTTTAGACTGTTATGTGACTTAAACATGGCTCCCATCAGAAGTCATGAAGTGGAGTGTTGGAGACTTGTTCTCACTTATTTCTTACCGTATCTCCCCTGTAATAAACAAGACAACTTATTTTGCTCTGGTCCTCTGCGTGTTACTTCTGATACAACCTGGAGGGACAGTGCAGAAGCAGGGCCAGTCTCTTGGGCAATGCAGTTTTCAGGTTGCTTGCCATTTCCAGGCAGATCCACATTTGTTGACAATAAAGTGAATTAGAGAGGCAACAAGGCATGTATGAGTCATAAAATGGGTCATACATGAAAACAGCTTGAAGCTATTAATACCTAAAGTTGCCATTTAATAAATAATAAAGAAGCTGGTCCTAGCCATAAAGTGACATTTCAGATCTTCTGAGAAAGGCAGTCTTTGAGTAATTTTCTTAAGAATTATTGATAGAAAAGGGGTACAAATGTTTGCGTATGTACTGATTTTTATGCTGAAACACATGTCTGACTCTGAAGATTAAGATCTTTGGTGCTTTGCTGAAATGGAACCAGCAAAATCCTTCATCTTAAGTAAGGAGTACAATGAACTGAGGGTCATGTCTCAAGAGTTAATGTCAGAAGCAATTTAAAATACATGAAAAACTGGTGCATTAACTCCTTGCTTCTGTGCAGTTATCCTTTATCTACCTATGAAATAAATAAATGCAAGGCAGCTGAACATACAACTCCATAAAAGGACTGAAATAAAAATATATTTATGCTGTATTTTTCCTGAAATAAAAATGCTGGGCATGTGTGTTTAACAAGCCTGTAAACCATTTTTTTCCATTTCAGATACTCTGTTTATTAATAACAGTGTCAGTTTCCAAAATCATACTCACTGACTGAGCACCTACTCAATATTTTGGATGTTTTCACCCTTGCTCATATGTAGCCTCATGTCTTCTTTCTTACTCAAGCCTGCTCTGAAAAACAATCTATTTTTCACATATGATTTTCAGTGGAATTCTTCATTATAACAGCTGGGCGCTTCACAGACACCAGTGAATGCTTATTCATAGGGGTCCTGTGTGGTAAAGCAGTAGTATCTTCATTTCACATGTTAGGACACTAGCAGAAAAACAGATATGCACATAAATTAATTCTGGGATGTTTCAGCTTTGGGAAGGCTGAAGCTATGATCTTATTGATGAAACGTTGTATTTTCTCTATGTGCATTAGAAATATGAAGGCCTTAATGAAATTAAACAAACACCCAAACCAGGATCTCATTGAGTCCTTCAGAGTGGCAGTTAGTGTTTCAGAAGGGTTGGGAGCTCATATCTACACTACCAACCTCTTCCACTATGGAATGAATCAACAGCTGGGGCTAATCCATTACCTTCTGGGTAAATCTGTAATAGACAGGAATAAAATGTAAGAGTTACATACATCTACTGGGAGGAAGCTTGCTCTGCGTAGGCCCAGCTCCATATTCCCTGCTTCTCCCTGTCAGCCTTCTTTTTCCCTGGTGCTCCACAACATGCACTTGCTCTGTTTCAGTCCTGTTCATAGCCCCTGCCTCAGTCCAAGTCTCAGTCCCTGAGTACCTATAAATTCCACTTCTATCTCCAGTTCAAACTTCTGGAGTTTCTCCTTAATCTTTACCTTTTTGGTCCACCCCAAAACCTTCCAGGTCTTATACAATATCTGTTTTCTCCTAGTAGATCACTCCCTCTTCATCCTTGTTCTGTCTGCCAGTTCACGAAAGCCTGCTGCAGCACCTTCACCAGAGATCCGAAGTATCTGACCTATCAGACTCACCAGACTTCTTCACTGGCCCCATTCTGTTCTTCAACAAGACCACCATTATTTACTCCTAGTTCCATATTCCCATTCTACCAGCTTAGTTTTTAACAAAGTTTTGCTGCTGTGACTTCTGCGAAACTCTTTAGAACTAACACAGATGAAGTAGGATCCCAGAAGCAGAAGAGAGCCCATTTTTTCTCATTCCCAGTGTAGTGTGATATGGGTTGTACAGGCAAACTGCAAGTTGAATGGAAAATGACTGGACTGCTAGTCTCAACGGGTTTTTATTAGCAGTTCAAATTTGCCTAGATAATAGTAACACTCCTGTGCAATCAATACCAAGGTGAATATTTAATTATCAAAGGGGATGAAGGGAGAAATTACACTCCTAGCAAGTTAATGAACAATGCCAAATTGGGAGAGGATGGGACTATGCAGAATGGCAGATACGCTGCAAAGCAAAGCTGCCAATCAGAGAGACCTCCTCAGGCTGGAGAAGTGACCCAATAGGAATCTCATGAAGTTCAACACTGGAAAATGCAGAACCATGACCTGGGATGGAATAGCTCCCGGCAGAAATACAGAAGGGGCTGGACAGCAGCTCTGCAGAGGATGACCTGTGGGTGCTGGTGGACAGTTGAACATGAGTCAATAGTGTGCTGTGGTAGCAAGGAAAGCCAAACATATCCTGGGCTGCACTAATAAAAACATAGACAGGAGGTTGAGGGCAGGGCTTGTTCTCCTCTCCTTGTAAGACTGCTTCCAGTCTGGGACTTCCAAGCTAAAAAGAGTCTTTGACAAACTGAAGCAAGTCCAGTGGACAGCCACCAAGATTAGAGGAGGGCTGGAACAAATCACATGAGGACATGCTGGAAGAACTGAATTTGTTTATTTGTCTGAAGAGAAGACTGAGGCAGAATTTTATTTCCATCTTCAACTACCTAATTGGAGACTTTAAAGACAGGGAGGTAGGTGCTTCTCGGAGACACACAGTGAAAGGACTAGAGATGTCTGACACACTTTGGGCAAAGAATGTTATGATTATACATTAGGAAAAAGTTTTAACAGTGAGAGTGGTTCAGCACTGTAGCAGATTGTCCTGTGTGGATGTGAAGTCTCCACTTCTTGGTATCTGCAATACTCAACTAGATAAGAGCCTGAGTAACCTGATCTAACTTTGAAGTTAGGCCTGCTTTGATGAGGATGTTGACCAGATAATTTGCAGAGGCCCCTTCAAACTTAAATCGCTCTGTGATTCTCATCTCTCAGTAACTTACTCCAGCCCACAGTAATAATTTGCAGAGGAAGTCTTGTTGAAAAGCTGTGCAGCTGTGCAATGAAGCAACCTCACACATTTTGTCAGAGAAGGATGCTTTTACAATCAAGTCAATATATAATCACTAGGAGAGGATGGAACATGCATGACACATGAAATTTTATATAATTTAGCTATCAAATGCAACAAAATATCCCACCATGAATAGCAAGATGCTACAAGAATATGTAGGTTAAATTTGAGGTTTAAATATGATAACATCCCCATCTACCAAGTATCAGAGCTATATCTCTAATAAAAAGGTGTTTGGGCTGTCCTATGGAAAAGGTGGTTGCAGGGCTTGTTGTTGTTTTGTTTTTTGCATGGGTATAGCAAAATTTTCTTTTCCCTTCAGGACACTTAGAAAGTTGTGGCCTTTTTTGTCAAAATGTTGTCAAAAAAAGTTTATCTGAGACAATCACCTAACATTGAAAATGTGAGCCAAAGCTGGACAATGTAAGTAGCTAAAAAAGAGAGGAAACTAGGCAGACTTAGCAAGAAGCAGTGTTACTAGAACTGTGTGCAAATAAAGCGGAGTTTTGCTTTGAGGTGTTTAAAAATTTCTCTGTAGAACCAGATTTATTTCTACTTTTTGTTTGTGTTTTGTTTTTTTATTTTTATTATTGCTTGAACTGAGAAGAAATAGTAACAGTAACTTATCAATGTGCAACCTGCTTCAGCAAGTTTGACTCAAGCTGCAATATGCCTGGCAGGCATTCTTAACACATGCCTTTTACAATTGCACTGGTACTGATATTTTTGCCATTAAAACTTCCAGCTGTGCTACTTTATATGGATTACTATCTCATCACCTTTCTCCATGAACCTAATTAGAATGCTCCCAGATAATTAATATTACGCCAAACCACCATTTCCAGGATTGTCATGCTTTTTCTCTTCTTAATACTTTTGTAGATGAAAATTAGGATTATATTTCTCATATCGTGGCAACACAAAGCTATAAATACCTTTCAACCTTTAAATATGAAATAATCCAAACCACGCAAAACTATTTCAAGGTAATAAATGTGCTACAGTGGCTCATATGTTGGTAACATACACATCTTTTCTTGCTTGTGTTTATCAATACGGCTGAAAGAGGAGTAGCATTTTACTGCAGAATGGAAGCAAACAAAGCTCTTGTTTGACATATTAGCTCTCCAAAGATATTTAGATTTGGTGCACTCTCAGCCATGCTGTGCTTTGCACAGCTACAGCTTCCTAGATACAAGGATTCTGTGATATGTAATTTGAAACACGGATCTTGCTGTCAAGTCCAAGTTGTAACTAATAGCAAAAGCAGGGAACACTTATTTGAATTAATTTTCTTTAGATGCTAGCTGATACATATCATTAAAAAATAACTAGATGTTGCTTGATCAAGGCAGCTCAGCAACATAAATGTTCTAAGAATGTCTACCAGCTTTATGAACTGAAAACACAGATTACAAAGTATTATGTGACATTTTATTTTTGCCAAAGATGCAATTTCATAGTAATTGTCTTCAACAGTGAAATTAAATGATGATTTTTAGAGTTAGCACCTTCTAAGCTTCCATCTGTTTACAGATCAACTCGAAGAGAAAAAAGTAACCTTCTAAAAACTGGAATATTTCATGGATTTATGAATGAGTAGATCTTGTCTTATAAACCTGAACTACATTTAAAGTGGAAAAAAAAAGAAAAAAGAAAAAGTGAAACAGTAAGAAAGCAATAGGTATTACATATTCCAATTTTAACAGGGCTATATGTAAAAACTACAGTGGAGGCTATCTCAAAAGCATATTGCAAGTTTCCAGTCTTGTGGTTTAAGGTTTGGGTCCTAAATTTTATCCTGCATCTTCCTCTGCAGCTTCTGCTTTATGCACAGCCTCTTTCTAACACTTTTTATTTGGCATGAGCTGAGACTTTTCCTGTGTTGCAGTAGATTTCCCTACCCCTACCTAGGATGCCCTTTTGTAGCATCCTAGAAAGTTTTCCATAGTCATGTCCTAGCAGAGCAAATTGGCACTGAAGTAGGCTGCAGTGATCAAAGCAGTGTTTCTGCATGATAGCAAGTAATAAAATACGAGGAAGAGAAGACTAGAAGTAGCAATCAAACTGGACATTTGCACCACAGGTTGATGAGACTCAGAAAAAAAATCTAAGCAGAAACAAAGCTTTTCCCTAGCAAATTGCTTAAAAGCAGCTTCCTTATTTGCATGAGTCCTAAGAAGTAGGTTTTGACAGTTGGCAGCACTGTGAGAGAGCAGCACATGGAAACAGAATGCAACAAATTCCACCCATGTTGTCTTATTCAAGAGGGACTGCACTTTTGAACTGTTGTAGACTGAATAGCTGTGGACTGAAATTCCACTCACTGGATGTGAAGTGTTTACATGCATCGCTGGTCACAGTTAGTCACCAATTGCTTGTTTAAGAAGTTCTCTTAGTTAATTCTGACTTTCAACATTTACTGTTAATTTTTACTTTTAATAATGGTTTCCATGAACTGAGGAAAAGGGAGTCATCTTTTCTTATTTACATAGACATTGGCTATTGTGTCAGTAGTTAACACTGTCACTGCAATAATTGTATGACTACTGCAATTGTTATGTAAATCTATCAAATAGTATTTATATTTAGACAGTCATATTTAAGCTCTGTGTTTTCTGAGGACTAGTAAAAGGTTAAAATAAAATGCCCAGATCACTCCTGAATCCAATATTGTTATCAGTATCTTATCAAGGAAGAAGATTAGCATACAAATTGATGATCTTCTTGTCTCTAACAGGTACTACTGGAAGTATGTGGGAAGCTAAATTTGGCAAGCAGTACCTCAGACGTTCCTAAATGCGTACCAGAAAAAGAAATATCTTGAGCCAGATGATGTAGGAACCCTCCAAGCAACCGTAATCTGAGTTTGGCAGAAAAGCAGAAGTGCCTTGCCCTGCCATGCCCAGTGTTGCATTGATTAGGGTTCCTAATGAAATGTGGTAAGTTATGACCTTTTGCAATTCACAGAAAAGGCCACCCAAATAGACAGAGATAGTGTACAACCTCAGATGTGACTTCTCTCTGTACAGCAAAGTTTACAAATAACCCCCATAATGAATGCAACGAAATCAGCAGTTTAAATGACAATGGTGAAGGACAGCATCTCCACTCTAATCTGAGTTCTAATGCTTGAAGAGATAACAGAAAACTCCCTACAGACAGACTAGGGCACTCCTGATTAGTTTTAGTTTTTCATTGTCAACAATATCAATTTACCAAAATTACCTAAATCTCCATTTGTTAGAAGAACTGGATGAACTTCAGTTGCAGGACTCTTCTCCCCTATGCTTGTTCAGAGCTATGCCTTAGCTCTGATCAGCCTTTCTTGTTGATTTAATAAAAATGCTGGCATTTGATAATCACTTTGCAGTTGCTGAAGGAACTGATGCCAACAACTAATGCTTTATCAGAGCAGATACAGCTAGCAGTGTTTGTTGTTTCAACAGCCTTAGAGCAAGGCCAATGAAATAGAGTCAATTCCACGTCTTCCTCTAAAGGGACATATTGCAGCGTCTGTTTGAAGGGAGATTACAGACTGTGACCACTTGACTCTTTAGTAACAGGAGGTGTAAGGGTGGGATTAATTTCACGGAACTCTGGACATCACTGGGCATCCACCTTCATCCAGTGGATATCTACACCAGAATGAGTCACTTTAGCCATATTTTGTAGTATAGAAAGAGAAACTTGTACTTTTAGAGCCTAATGCACCTGATCTATTTAAATTGGATACCTTAAGAAGAGATAATGTGTGTGTTTCTTTTTGTTCCTCCACAGACTATAAAGGGAGCTCCTGTGAAGATATGATGCCATTGTCCATGCTGCAGGCCAGTTGAGGTGTTCTAGGTGATGACCCTGACTGACATCCAACTCCTGCTCCAAAAAGGTATAGCTACACTGTAAGTCCTGTGTCAATATCCGCTTGACCCATTTGACCTTATGGCCTTCAAATGGCACCAGATGCCTAAGGAGCAGAAAACTGAATCAAGACCTAGGTGTCTAGATTAAATTAGATAAACCCTATCCACATGGGCTACCTGAACAAACATGGGGTTTAGCCACAGGCTTCAAATCCATATGGCAAGGGCTTGGTCTATGAAGCATTTCCTTGATCTGTGGTTTATGCAAAAAAATCATCTGTTAAAGAAGTGAAGAAAGTTTTCTTCAATAAAAAGAAAACATTGAAAAGGAAGCTCAGAGAGAGCAGGTGAAAACCATCTCCCTGCCTTGGAAGAAAGGAGAATAATAAGAAAGCGTAACAGCTCCTTTGCCCCTTTCCAGTGGCGCCTGGCCTTACTCAGGGTCACAAGGAGGCACAGAAAATGTGCTCCTCAACAATACGCATTGACGAATTTATGTTGCAAGCACACCTGCAGCAGGATCCATCCACATCAGCACACTCAGAGCTGCAGAAACAGAAAAATTGTATTGTACAAGTCCCTCATAATCGCTGTGTGTGTCTCAGAACTTTGAACAGGTTTATCTTTTCAACATTCCCATGAGATAGCTTCCCTGTCTCTTTCATTACAGTCAGCAATTGCTGTAAAATTGTCAGAGATATCAGCACAACCTCTGAGAACAGGAACACTCCGAGTGTTTAAGAAACTGCCTGAACACTTTAACTGTTCAAAAGAGGACCTCAGAACAGATTGATGCTTTAGAGAAAAAATAAAATTAAAAAAAAGAAAACTTTAAAAAACCCATAAAACAAAGCCAGAAAACCTCCCTGAAACACTACATTACATAGTACTTCCTCATCTTATGGAATAACTCATACTACATAAAAAAAGAAAACTTATCTTTCAACTTTGCATTCATTGTAACATTCTTTTAATTTTAACATTCATAAAAATCCTCTTTGTTTAGAACTGAGCATGAACAGCTAGAAAGGTTCATAATGAATCAGACAAGGTAAAAAATTACATATGAGTTTATGTAACTGGGTTTTGGACTGATGGATTTATGAATTACAGCAGAAGAGGGACTCAATCTACATTTGCAATATATCTGAACTTTAACAAGCATTAAAAATTAAAGCTGTGATCATAGTCATTGGAACAGCAGGTTTAAAATTATTAAAGTCAGTTTCAATATGACAACTGGAACTAAAGCTAAATAAATACTTTATTATGTTAATCTAAACCTAGAACCTGAGGTACTAGGAGATCTTACAAAACCAGCTACTAAAACTCAGGGAGCAATGAATGATTTTTCATGCAGCATTTCTGTTTATACACTGATTTGCTTTGCCTCTGTAATAATAATTAACTATTAGTTAGCATTTAATAAAAAAAAAAACTTACTATAAAAATAATCAAGAAAAAATACAAGTGAAATTTGAGGAGAATTAAAAACATAACTAGCACTATGTCTTCTCCCTTTCACTGGAAGATACAGACATTGTAAGACAAGAGAAACATATTTTAGTTTGGCTCTCTATAAAAACAGCCACAAGGTCAGACATAAAAGGGGTCAAATTAAAGACAGCACAATTTGAATTAAATAGGCCCCTTCTTTTTTCACAAATTCTGATGTCCCATGATTTAGAGACTCCAGAAAAGAGGAGATTGGGAGGGCAAGGGGATATTAATTCTTTATAAAATCATTCTTTTCTTTATATATTGTAATGTTCTTCAGCTAGATATAGAAGCCTGTCATCACACTGCAATAAGAGACAAAGCCTTTTGGAAAAGGAAACACTTTTTGAATGACATAAAATATAACTTCAGAATTAATACATATGTGCCTAGAGTGAGCATGGTTTTGAATACTTATTAGCAAAATCAAGTGACGTTAAAAGTTTTATCACATGCAGTAAATTTTGAAGTTTGTGACTGAAAATTTTTAACAAGTTTTTTTCCAAATATTAACGTACTATAATTTAGGCTCCAACCTACAATGATAATTTAATGCCCACTTATAACACTGAGTGCAGCATTTGCATCTCAAATCCAAAGTATAACAGGATGATGCAACACAAATACTTCAGTCTTACAAGCCACAGTGCCATATCATAAACTGACCATGATCCATTTTAAATTTTATTAGGGCTTTTAAGTTTGAGAATTTTTGTCTTTACCACTCCTACTGGTAGGTTGTTCAAGTAACTCAACATTTTTGTACTTAGACATCTTCCATCCTCCATCAATCTATTCATTGCCAGACAATACTGCCTCGTGATCTCTTTTGTCCCATAATCCAACTGATATCAATGAGATTAGCCAAATGAATAAAGCAAATTGGGAATTTATGCATTACAATATTTTTAGAATAACACATTCTTAAACTCACTTATTAGATATTTAAATATTTTCCAGACACTAAACACATGTTCAGATTACTTTTAATAGACCATTGGTGATTGAATTTGTGACAAAATACAAGAATAAAGACCTAACGTTTAAAATTGTGAGAGTAATAACTTTATAAATACAACCTTGGAAAACTGAAAATTAGAAAACAAATCAAAGCTTTTATCAGTATAATTACAACAGTACTATGCCTGCTAACAAAAGATAATAATAGGAATTGCTTTGATACACATTTCATACTACCACATCAGATGTGGTTTACAGAACTATGGCTGGAAGGGGCCATTAAATCATTTCTATAACACTCTATGCAGATAAACAACCTGCATATCCAAGATCATAAACTCACTTAATTACTGCTGCATTAAGCCTCATCAGTTGCATATGGTTGAAACACATCTTCAAGGGAAACACCCATCCTTCATTAGAAACATCAGGAAATGGGGAATCCAGCACTGGCCTCACGTATTTGCCCCAGTAGCTGAACTTTAAAAGTATGTTAATTGCACTTTTAAGCGTCTCCCTCAACTGACTGTTTAAAAATAAAATGACATTAATTCCATAGTTCAACTTCTAGTTCCAGGTGATTCTTCCTCCTAAAGTAAAATACCTGGACTATAGTGCATTTTCTACGTGTGCATTTCAGCTTCACAAACTCACTACTCCACTGTTTACACATCAAAGGTCAGTTACACACTTTTCACCACAGGTTTACACTGGACATTTGTGTAAAAAAATCCCTTTAATCTAGCACAAAGTCAGTCTCACTCTTAAGTCACTGGCAGTCATTCAGGATCTTTATACTCTGACATGTATTCACTCTTCCTAGAGGTTTTGTATTTGGTTGCACTAAAATGCATTTTGTTTGAACTAATTCAGTTAACACTGTACTGGATGGTCTGACATAACTGTTACCTAGCATTTCACCAGCGTTTACTGCATCTGCTCCCCAAAACTGATTAATCTTTTGCAAAAAGTGCAATCATCATCTGTTTTTTTGGACCAGATTCTGCAGCCAGATTCTTAGGCTGATTTAGCCTGTCTTTGAGAACATACGCTGCTGCTCACAGTAGCATATTATATTTTGCAAATAAGTCTGGCAGAGTCTGGCCGTCAAGAGGGAAAAAATAACTTGCTTTCATTTTTCAGATTCATTCCATTTCTAGCAAACTCACCTATATCTCTCAAATAAAAAGACACAGAGTTTAGGAAAAAATAAAATGACTTCTAGCTGTTCACTTTGATTCACTGAAGCCCAGTGTAATAAATTGATGCAAAACTATGCTATTACATCTGCATGAACATTAACAATGTGGGTATTGGTGTGCATGACTATGTTTTCTTGGAAGCTACAGTTCTATCAATTTCTACCATTTCCTTCAAAAAATAGTAAAGGTTTTAACAACTAACAATGAATACTTAAAACAAAGAAAATTATTCCCCCCTCCCAAGATACTTTAATCATCCTGTTCTAGACAAATTAAGTAAAAAAGTAAAAAAAATATATAAAAAAAAAAAAATAAAAAACCTACAGAAAACACCACCCTCTTCTGAGAGACAAAATCCCCAAAACCTTATCTTTTTAAATGCAGCATGCCAAGTTTATGGTTAATATATATCACCCTCCAATGAAAAGTGTGGGTTAATATGTACACAGCTCTTAGAACAGATAGCTTATGAAGGTGATTACTGACAAATACTGACAGAGTCAACTCTAACCATTTGATTAGGAAAGATATTGTGCTTCTGAACTACTTCCTACACAAGCCACTTCTCACACTGTAAAGGAAGCCAGAGGAGAAAAATACTCGTACTATCAGCTAAGAGCTGAACAAACACCCACTCACACCCAGAAACGTGTGATGGTGGAAGTCTTTTTTACTATACTTCAGGCAGCAATTCTAATATATTGCAACAGGGAGGTCATTTGCCATTCTTGAATCAATTCTGATTTCATGTTTTCCCAGGGAACATTTGCACTCATTATCCGATTTGTTTCTCATTTCTGTACAGTTTTCAAAATTTACAGCTTACTGTCACAGTGAGTTGTGAATTACACTTTTGCTTTGCTCTACAATATTTTTATCATCTAGATATCATAGATGATTCAATTAAACCACATGGTACTTTACACTAAAAGAAAAGATTAGGGCATGCAGATTTCCACATTCTAATTCTTCCAGTTCATCTGCTTAAAGTATCAAGAAAAATTATCTCTCTGTAGCATTTACCTGTAGAAGGCTGGAGCAGCAGCTTCCCTCATCCCAAAGCTGCCCTGTTCGTTTTCAAGGTAATAGGGTACCTGTTGGCTGTGGTGATGGATGAAGGGTGAGAGCTGGGGCGCCGTTTGCAAGAACACCACTGGGCTTGGTTGAACACTGTTCAGTGAGTGAAATCCTGCCAGACTGCTGGACCCAAAAGATTCAGAAGTTGGGGCATAGCTGAGAGTAGTAGAGCTGTACACAGGAGCCGTAGTACCGAAATCATAAGTGGCACCTTCTGGGTAGTTAAAAACTCCTGTCTTGCTGGTCTCCACGTACATTTCACTGAGCGATCTTTCCAGGGGAATCTTCAGCTGAGGTCTGCTCAGTGTCTCCAGTTCAGTGCCTTGAATCTGGTGCAGCAGGGTAACTCCAGGGGTTTTGGTGTGAAGGGTCATGGTCAGTGTTAATGGCAGTGAGCAAGGAACATATCTGCTTTTGCTCTCAACGGCGAGATCGGCAGCTGGCAGTCCACCTAAAAAAAATACCAGAACCTAGTCTGAGGCTCAGCAGAAATCATGATAAAGCAGCATTACACAGGTATTCCTCTAATCTCAGCAAGGAGGAGGATACAAACAGATGCAGAGGGAGCACTGAAAACACACATTCTCTCTCTCTTCCTCCCCCTCTCTCTCTCTCCAACTTTTAGGAACTCCTCATCTGGGCTAATATGCTTTAGAGGGTGCTGGCCGCAAGCCAGGAACTCTTGCCTTGTACTGATATTGGTTTAAACATCACTTCAGAAACAATTACATTTGGAGTTATACCAAATAATTGTGCCTCTAAATGTTACTTCACTCTTACTAGTAGTTTAATTTTTCACTTCAGACTAGCAACGCTCAGCTGCGACTAACGGGAAAGAACACTTAAATCCAACTAGGAAGAGTCGTCCAGTAGTCAGTATTACTGCCTTTTATTTCCTCAGCAGGCTCCAATCTATCTCTGCTTATGTCTCCTCCTGTTTGTTTGATTCATTTTCATGTTTGCTAGAAATATGTAATGTGTACATTGTAATGACCCTGGGTAGGACTATGCTGTAACTCAGATAAGGCAAAGCAGAATGTGTGTGTGCAAGCACATGTATCTGTGTGTGTGTAACAAGCCTCAGTCAATAAAACTAACTAAAAAAATTAAAGGATGTATGATATCTATGTAGAAAAAAAGGTTTATAATATACTTTGGTCAGTAATAGCAACTTGACGTTACCAGACTGTAATAGCAACATTAAAAAGTGAGAAAAAGCTTTAGATTAGCCTAGAAATTTCTGTTTGCTTCATTTTAGGGTATAAAAGCATGAAAAAAGGCATTATTCAGGCTTTGCTACAGGAATATCCTAAAAGTCAGGAAAAAATTATTTGATTGCATGACACGGTAATTGAATACAGGAAATTCTTTTCCCTAGTCCTGTGAACAAAAGCTCAGCAAACTTAAAATTTGAAATAAGACTTGAAAAGAAATTAATCTAAAATAGTCAAATGGAATCATCCTTAAAATAAATTGAAATGCCTCTCAAAGTTATATTTAGAATGAAAAAAAAAAAGGAGAGAGAACATAATGAAAAGGTGTGGCATGCATGCTTCATCTTGCAATCTCATTCCATATAATTTTAACTTTGCACAAACCAGTTCTCCTGAACCAGCTAAATGAAAACCTCCAGAAACTGTTTCAAGATCTCTAGCTTTATTGCTGTGGTCTGTGGTTCAGTCAGCGAAATAAGTTAGTGCCAACTCTAAACACATTAATATATGGGCTCCAGTTAGTATGCTTCGAATACTAGCAAAGTCTATGCTTAAGCAACTCTACAGTTATTCGGCTCAACCTTCATAAACCCCAAGAAACCGAAAACCTGAATATGCAGGCTACTAACAGCTTCAAGAAATGCTTACTAGAAATGGTTTTATTTTAATAACAATAATATTTTTTCAGAACTTCCACTACAACAGACAAAGTTATTTATACTTGCAGGATTATTCTGAAGCAATATACATTCATACCTCCGCAGGCACACAGCTCAGACAAAAGCACACACATAAATATGTACTTGATAGATTTCCTCACCCACCCAGCCACCCTCCCTACCCTGTTCAAATTTCAGATTGTAGACTTTGATCGAAAAGATAAGCTTGTTTAAATAACACCGGACTAAACATGTCCCCAGTTAAAAAAATAATAATCAGACTATCATACCCAGCAGTTCAGAAAGTCTTCGAAGAGTTATTCTGAAAATATGCCAGACAGTGTGAGAGAAAAAAAAGAGAGCGTGTGCATGTTTGCATAGAGTGGGCGAACGTGCGTCTGCGGAGGCTCACAAAACGGCAAGCAAGCGTAGCTCTCAGCAGCCAGTCTGCTGGGCTACACACACTGAAATGAGTGGCAGGTACGAGTTGAAGTCAGTCACTCTTATAGATTTCATTTCATGCTTCAGTAATACATAGAAAAAGCATCATCTTGTATTAAACTGCATAATCCTAGAAATAATGAATCTCCTTGACATAAGAAGTATCCCCTTCTACAGTATGCTACAAGATGGACTTTAATGTTTCATTTAAAGCATTATCCAACACACATGCTAAGTTAGAATTACTATATTGACATGTGACAAAATGCTCCAGAATAACACCTATGTGGAAGTGTGCATGGAATTAACTTCTGAGTGTGTCCTGTATAACATCAGTGTTCCTTGCATGCAGTTTTTTAAAACCTCATTCATTATTTTGGGAGGGTAGAGTGTTTACAGGGCAACAAATACTTAAAATTTCCACCACGTGCAAACAGCATTAAAACATTATGTAGGGTTAAGCAAAAGCACCATCACTTCTGCTCCATATGGTTTAACTAGGGACCCTATGAGCAGCTTTCCACAAGCCAGTGTGGAAAGTTACAGTCCTGCCCCCTAAAGGGGCTCAGCAGTAGACAGCCACACTATCCCTGCAGCATACACTCTGGTACACACCAGAAGGAAAAATGTGAATGCCACCAAGAATTTAGGGGGCTGGCCGTGGATCCCTGTGATAGCATCCTAGAATATTTGGCTTACATTTTCTGTAGAAGAAGAGCCAGAGAGCAAGAGCGAGCAAGGGTGAGGCAAGGGGTTAGTCAAGCCAAATTCCAGGAAGAAGTTGGATTTTATTTGTGTATACTGCAAAAATCAGTTTCTGATTCTGCACACTATATGTGGGTTGTTTAGATATAAAAAAAGCTATGAAATGCAACAAAATATCAGAGAGGTGTTTTTCTTGTCCTGCATGGTGATAACTATTCTGCTTGCTCCAAGTTAACACACATGCTGGTAATTCACCCTGCCTTAGAGATGGCATTACGTGTCTGCTTGTGGGCTCACCCCCCAGAAAAATTAGACCTAAGTTTCTAAATCCTGCTCTTTGTGCTTAAAGATCAGGACTTACTCCACTACCCCATTTCATCACTCATCTACTAGATGTCAGGTTTTACATGTTATGAGCACAATATGGAAACATGTACAGGCTGTAACAATAATATTTGGTACTTTTCATCAGTGAACACAAAGTCTATGCAAAAATTTGGCTTCACTAAATCCCACTTCATGTATGCCTTTAAAAATACGCAGATCTCATACAGAAGGGCTTGCCTCATTCACTGTGTATTTTTAAAAAATTACATGTAGTAATGACAGAGAGTAAACAGAAACATGAATTGGCTGCAGCATCTGTATTTCCAGTGCTAGCCGGAAGTGTTCGACAAATACTTGTCAATGGAAAATCTACCTTAGAAGTTCAGGAATCTACAAATAATTATAAAGTTGGCTTTGATCCATCCAGATTTATGCAAACATGATATATATATGCATATGTTAAAATACAGAAGAAACAGGAAGGAAAGAGAAAATAGCTATTAATTAATACTGAAAAAACAGGAAAAGACATTCCACTGTGCCTGAGGAACACAACAGGCATGTTGGCAAGGAAGGTCAAAACAGAAATTGCTTCTTCAGACACAGTGATTTTTAGTGAGACTGAGTCAACAGATGAGTTTCTGAAACACTGTTGATCAGACACTATCCTCATGGAAATGAGAAATGAATTGATTAAATGAACAGAAGTGACTGATTAAATCCTGTGTTCCCCTTTATAAGACGTCAACCTTTTTATTTTCCTTTTCTAGATCTGCCAGATTTCCATTGCTCAACTCAGATTTTCCAGAGTGATGAATTTACTCTAACATACACTAATAAAATACCAAATGCAGTAACTTTAAAACTAAATCACATATCTGTGGCTCTGTGGTTAAATTAGCATCATTTACAGCTGAAGAATATTAAGAGACATTTCTAAAGGCAAATTCTGTTCATTTCAATTCATTGATGAGCGGATTGCTTCTAGTTTTTGTATTTCTGTCTTTTTTTCTTTTTCTCTTGCTTGACAAACAACTAGAGTGATCAGTTCAAGCAAGCACAGACATGCATAGTGCAGTTTGGTCCACCTAGACCATCAGTCCAACACCCCTACCAGCTACAAACAGGAGGATACTGAGACAAATTCAGGATGCTTACCATAACAGACAACATGAACGTGTTTTCACTTCAAAACTAGAACACAGCTTAATAAAATAAATAAATAAATAAATAAAAGCCTCCTTCCACTGATTGCAGATAATGTGGCACCAGCAAAATGGACTCAGAAACAAAAATATTAAAAGGATAGATAACAAAAAATATAGAAAATATTCCTCTAACTTATCTAAATAACACAAAGAAGTTTTAGGGGTTGAGAGTGCCATCAGCAATTTTCTATTAACTAAAAGTCCTGAAAGCCAGTCAGGGAAGGATATAATAAAACAAGTTCAGTTTATGGGGATAAAAAAAAAAAAAGACAGGAAAAAGGAGGAAGAAACAGCCTGAGCAGAATCTTGTTTCTGGCCAAGATAAAACAGCAGTTTGAGGGAAAAAGAGATGAAAGTAAAAAACACTCCACAAAGACTATTCAAATTATAAGAATCTTTAAAGATAGTAAACCTCCTAATCCCATAACAGGCTTTTTTCAGCACTAGTTTTAGTAAGCATTCCAACAAAAAATGGTAAACTCAGAACTTAGAACATATACTATAAATTTTCCATAAACCTGCTGACAGTGAGAGACCATAAACTTCGTCGCTTTGGTTCCACAGCTATAAAGATAGAAGCTTTTTTTAGCTGCTGCAATTAAAGAAGTATCTATTGCACATAACAGGAGGAACATTATGTTTTTCCAAGATTCCACTGTAACATTACAGACAAATTATGTTGTGTTTAGCCCAGTGAGGAAGCTTGTCAAGATAGACAGCTGGAGAACAGCACCATCTACCCCACTGCTTTATAAATCTTCTCTGTAAACTCCCCTCGCCCTCCTTGATACCACTATGCAAACCAAGGTCTATGCTTAAAAATTCCTTAGGTCTCTGCAAAGATAAGTGCTTCACCCTGTTATTGGGAGTTTTAACATTTTATAAGTTGATACAAAGATGGATACCTTTTTTTTTCTCCTATGCCAAATAACCTACCAAAACCAGCCACAGCACCAAAAAGCTGGACCCAGGATTTTTAAGTCTAGATTTATATTTTATGTTGGTTTTAATGTTAAAAGGAGAGCTTCTGCTTTCACATGTCAAATGGAAGAGAAGAATTAGAAGATATTTGCTCAAAATAGTTCTTATTCCAAACAGCGAACTATGGAATACAATTGCTCTACGCATATGTATATTAATCTATAACATTTAAATATACATTCAGTTTTACCTATACTTTGAAAAGATCTGAGACATACCTGAAATTATCTGTGTAATCACAAGAAAAATCTATGCTAGAATGTCAGCATAGGTTTTTGGTAAAGTATTCTGATGCTTTAAATTTTAATACTTTGTTTAAAGTTATTTATGATATTATCAGATTCTATCCACTCAGGTGGAAATTTTACATGTCAGTGATGAGCTCAGAGTAATTTGGAAGTATCTGAGTCAATCGGAAATAAATGTTTTGCTTTTTTTTCTTCCCTTCAAGAAACCTATTTTTGAAATTAGAAACGCTTTTGCTGCAGCAAATGAGGGGTTTGGATCAGGAGCTATGAATCTGGCAAGGAGCTAAAACTGTGTGTCACAGAACTGCGTTTTGCTATTCTTCTGAAATTCCTTCCACATTTGGCCAATTTTTTCAGCCCTTGAAAAGTTTCAGGGTTTTAAGAGTTAAGATTTCTAAAAGCTCTCTCCTATCTGAGACTGCTCTCTCCTCTCACAAATTCTAGTCCTGACTAGACTGGGCACAAAATTTCCCAATGGAATGCTACTGTCCAGACTAGTATAGATGCAAAAAGTTTTTCCCTTTCATTACTTTTCTGTGGCAGAGTAAGAGTAATGGTCTTAAATGCAGATTATTGTGTCAGTTATAATACTGAATTTCAGTCCCCAGATGTACAGACTGAATTTCCTTCATCAAAATGGAGCACCATCTGCCTTTTCAATTCAGCATTAGAAAACAACATGCAGAAATGTACCTTTTCCTAAGGGTGTAGAAGACATGCTGCAATATAACTAGCTTGTGCATTTCTTCATTTTTTGTACCTAAGATGAGAGAGGATAAGACTAAGTAATTGTGCCCAACTCATACAGAATAAATTACTTACTACATACATAAAATGGGCCAAAATACATGAGTACTCTGGACAAATTCAAAAGATATTACAAATGCTGATGATTCAAAGTTAGCAGATGTTTTCACAGAAGCAGAAAAAAAAGAGAAAAAAAAGACATTTCTCTCATAGGTAGAATGTTAACCCCTTATAAACAACGATGTTCACTGGCAGAAAAACAACAATAGCATGATTTAAAATTAAGAAACATTTGCTGCTTAATCACAACATCTTAATAGACTATTCCTCGTGGATCTAGCATCATCTAAACCCAAGAATGAGCTCTGAAATGCAAAACTGGAGCTTCATATCCCATGTTCATATTCATTTATCTCGTTTGTATCAAAGACAAATTGAATGGAGTGACCGGTAACAATGAGTTAGCATTCTGAAAACAGCCTGACAAGCAAACTTTGAAAATCTTAAGAAGAGAGTTTTGTATCTATTAAGATTCACTTAAAGCTGATGCATCTTCAAAATGATTAAATATTGTGAAGTCTGGGCTTCTAAAAATGGTCAGAAATTAGCCACATGCTTAATTCCATTTATGCGGTGATTTTAACAGAACTTGTCAGTTTTGTTTACAAGATTTGAGGTGTGAAAACCTATCCAGATTCCCCTGTAGAGCCTTCCAACCCTCAAGTTGAAAAAAGTCCTGGTGCTTCAGCATCCTCTTCTTGCTATCAGCTACAGGCAGCAGAAGGCCCTCATTTTCTGGGCATCTTCAGAGAACTGGATTTGCTTTAGCTATTCCACTAATCATCATGAATCAAACTTTTCTGCTATTGCAAGCATGGCTACATGTACCTGTGAAAAATCTGCAGCCAGCACATCAAGTCCTCTTCTGTACATTAAATTCTCTCTATCCGATTAGAGATTATCATAGAGCCACTGGACTGTTGCCGGTGCCACACAAAGAAGGTGTGTCAATTTACCTCTAGGCCTATTTCTCACAAACCAAAAGGAAAAGTCCACAAGGGGTATCAGTTGTTGAGCTAATCAGTGTTGCTATTCATTTATTGGTATTCTCTCCCTGATGTCAAGAACTCTCTTGTTATTGCCACCACTGGTGCAGCAACAACTACAGACACATCTGAATGGCTCACTGCTACCACTGGCTATCTGTCTGGCACATATTCTAGAAAGCACGGTCAGACAGCAAATGTTCGTTAAAATTATGTCCAGCAGAGAAAATACTGGTTGCAGTCATTCTGTGCAGACCTGAAGTGAAACAGCAAATTCAATATTCTAGATAGAAAAAGTGTGGTAGATGGTATAGGGTAATTAATGTAATTCATCAGGCCTTTGTAACTGGCAGCTGTGTTTTCTGTTCTTGCTTACTTTTTAAAATTCTCAATCACCAATTAACAATACATTTCTTAATTCTAATAACAATTCAGCCCTTCTAGGAAAGAAGCCTCAGTAAAAGGCTCCTTCAGAATATATAATTCCATTTAAGTTGCAGAAATATACCATATATATTAAAAGGTGCATTTTGGAGCTAATTAGCTGTTTCTTCCATAACAGTCATAGTGAAGGCATGTGGGACCCAGAAGATTTTGAAATTAATCCATATAAAACATTTTCTGACACATTTACATTTTTTATTTGAAAGAAAATTACATGAATTGTATTAAATATATAGTTCTAAATAATGTCTTCTATGACAATATGAATCTGTCACTGTCTTCAGTGGAACTGATCATGATGAGCTAAGTCAAAAATGAGTTTAAGTGCTTTGCTGGATCAGGGCCTTGGTCTCTGATCCTCACACACACATCATCTCCAACCATCAGAGAAGTCCAAAATTAACAGCCACAGGGGTTATATCTCATTCTTTGGGAATAACTTGCAAGCTTTCCAAAATTCTGTTTCTGTGATAAAATGTGTACTTACTCCAGAGAAGAAATCCAAATTTAAAACTGACTTAAGAAGCCTAAAAGCATGGCCAATGGAATCTGAACCAAAATGCAATGCAAAACACTCAGTTCCATAGTGATCGTTTGTACTCAGGAGCACCTAAAAGCACCATCAGAAATTAGGTACTTGTTGTGCTAAGTACAATGTATACTTAGAACAAAGAATGTTTAATTATTAGCTCAGATTTAAATATCCAGGCTTATACTACTGACTGAAAATAGCATCCTTAAAGGAAGGGTTTCTCTATTTCTTCACAAAATCAAAAAAGACCTAATAAAGTATCTCCTGCTTCCATGATGAAGTTGCATTGTTTAACAGAAATAAAGTCTGCTTTCTTAACTCTAAATATAAAATCTTTTGATCAAGCTATCAAACCATTCAACAACTGCAAACACAAGAAACTTGTACAGAACTAAAGAATTAGTGTTAACAGCAATTGCTCAAAAAAAATCAGGGAGTTACAAAGCAAGCAACTGCAAAATAACACAAAAAAACCCGTAATGTATACTGAAGCATCAATATATGTTACAGCTGCTGAAGATTTTGTTTCTTGACAGAATGATCATAAGCAACAACAAATTAATACAATTTCAGTTTTGTCTAACTAGCATCAAATAAAAAAATGGAAAAAAATAGGCTTCTGGTTGGTGAAAGCTTTTAAAAGTCACTTCCATGCTTCTGCAGAAAGACAAAAATGCATTGTCATCTGTCAAGCGGAACAAATAGGACCTTAGTGATTCAGTAACAGTTGTACTCTCTTGGCAGATATTAGCTTGTTTAAGGCAGGGAAGATCAAAGAAAGTAACTGGATGCCAACAAAACAAAAAAAAAAAAAAAGAAAAAAGGTCAAAGTTATTTATTATTTCAGCATTCCCCTATCTTTATTTGTTCTTCTACCATTTTCATTGTTTTGTGCAACAAGATGGAGGTCTTCCTGAAACAGAGCAGTCAATAATTTAATGCAATGGTTCTTTTGCAATACAGGCTTTCCTATAAGTTCAGAAACCCATCAGAGCAATAGGTTTCCTATTTCTAAGGGTATGTGAAACACACAGTTCCACGCACTCATTTAGCACAATGTTCTAAAAGCCACTGAAGTTATTAGCTACTAATAATAAATTAGAAAACCAGAGAGAATGAACATCAATCACTGGCATTACAGATGTCCAATAAAAGAATATTGATAATGAAATTTGATAAGAATATTGAAACTGCAGGAAAACCATAGTTGATATTAACTAGCTGCCATTTTTCCAAGGAAGCAAGTTTAGAGCTGCAAATCCTTTAAAAGATGCAAACACTGCTACTACAGACTTCTTACACATGTGGTAAATTAATTTGATTTTTTTAAGTTTGGCTTTTTTTTTTTTTTTTTTTTTTCCTGGAGAAATATAGAGAAATTTAAGTTCTGATTGTGTAACTAAGGGATAGGGTTATTCCTAAAAATTCCTAACTGAGATCTTGCCATAATCAAAGCCTCAGCAATGTATCATTTGTGCAACATAACAGAGAGAATGAGCAGATCTGTACTATGAAAAGACTGCTGCAAGCATTATGCTATGCTCTGGATGATTAATCCCTGTTTCACAGACAGTCTAACACTAATATGGTTATGTTGCTTTGTATACCAAGTTACTACCCCTCTACTGTGTAATACATGAACCAATTCAGGCAGTAATACTGCATGATTCTTTCTACCACACTTCTTCAAATAGGATAGGTATACTTAGAAAAGCCTCTTGACAGGAATAAAAATGCACAGTAGTGTAGACTCTCCACTGTATTGATTCTCTTACCCTGAGTACAAATAGTCCTGGCATCATCAGATTTATATGGACTTGTGATACATTACAGCCCAGAGCCAATGTGGTGACATTGCAATGGCACCAGGAAGGCTGGAGCTACTATAATGAGATTAGCATGCAGAGACCAGTGTCAGCCACCCTCATCAGAGGTGGCTGAGCAATGAAGAGGTGACAATAAAGATGTTGAAAGCATCCTCCTCAGGGAAATACTGCCTTCAGTAAGTTACAGGTATATGAAACTCTAGGCTGCTTCTATTCCAGTGAAAATATGACACATACCACTAGACTCTCTGCGACTGTACTTTTAACTGTTGCAATGTTTCCTGGGATAAGTTTGGCACATGGTAAACAGCACTACCTCAAGCTATTCCTAAGCTTCTTTGAGCCATCAAAAAAATTACAGGACTATTCCTATTATTTAGCTTGCATCCATCCACCGCTTCATGGATACTATTAGCACAGATGCAAGCCATTCCAGGACAATTGGTCCCAGTGCCTGGAAATAATCTTGGTTGTATTTGATATATCTCTGATCCAAAAGGTTGGTTTGCAATCTGTTTGTTAGGTGTCAAAGTTCAAGAGAAATCTAGATCGGTAAAGCCTAAGTATATCTCACTCCCAGCAGTTTAAGCATGAGGAACATGCACAGTGAGTATCTGGGCGTTTCTGGCCTTGAAATGGTCAAGGGAGAATTCACAAGGAACAGAGGAAAGACATCCCTGTTTCAGTGTTCAGGGAATAAAAATTCCTGAAAACCAGTGTGAAAAGTCAAATCTTTTGCACTTGTCAGGATTTAAAAAAAAATTCTTTTGTGGTTCAGCTCAAGTGGATTAGCAGCAAACTGTTAACAAAAGTGGTGACATCCCACCTCCCATATTTGCATTACACCTCTTTCCATGTTTCCAGTCTGGAGACTGACATTAGCAGAAAGCTTTGATTGTTTTCAGAAAGGTAAGTGTCATGCCAGTGCAGCTTTTGAGCCAGCTCAGGAATAGCTGCAGGGGCACATGGCCAGAGTGAAGAGGGAGACCACCTTGTTCAGGAACAGATAGCCTTTAGATTAATAGTGTGGTCAAGGAGAACTAGCCAAAGCAGAAAGGATACAAATGGCTCAAAGGACATTTGTCCACCACACATTCACACTGGACCCGATCTAATTAAATCAAATACACCAATGATTACATATACCTATTACATGGTTTATTAACCAAAAGAATTCCAAAGCTGTAGCATGAACTCCAGTCTGCAAAATCTGCAACACCCAGAAAGCACATGCATAACACCCATGACTTCTCACTTCCATACCCTTACCAGCAATCCCTGCAATTTTAGTATTCTAAATAACAGAATGAGGATAACATAGCATTTTACCTAAATAACAGCTTGGACACTGAAATATACGCCAATAAAAATCCCCACATTTCAGTCTTCAGACATTCAAAAAGTCTTTATATTTTCTTATGTGGTCTGGGTCCTGAAACATAGTATACATCAATAAATCATTTTGAAGCAGATGTAAAAATTACTATTTGCATTCAAAATTTTATCCTTCAATATTCACAGTCCTAGTTTGGATGAAAATTAGTTTGTATTCTTTTGCAAACATTTCAAAGAACCATTTGAGAGACTGATCTCACTGAATGTCTCTGTGTGGTTTGGAAAAATATTTCCTGTGATAAAGATTTTAGGCCACATACCTAGAGATAACTTGAACAGGTGTTTTCCTTGAGTTTACTCAATCATAGAATCACAGAATAGTTAGGGTTGGAAAGAATCATGTACCTCCAACTCCCCTGCCATGGGCAGGGACACCTCCCACTAAACCATGACACCCAAGACTCTGTCCAACCTGGCCTTGAACACTGCCAGGGATGGAGCATTCACAGCTTCCTTGCGCAACCCATTCCATTGCCTCACCACTCTTACAGTAAAGAACTTCCTCCATATATCCAATCTAAACTTTCCCTGTTTAAGTTTTAACCCGTTACCCCTTGTCCTGTCACTACAGTCCCTAATGAAGA
>WYDI02000395.1:32929-46375 GCA_009867235.2 Psittacus erithacus
CAAGCACCTTGTTGTTTTTCATGTGCCTTAGCATGCCTTCCAGGAGAATCTGCTCCAAGATTTTGCCACGCACAGAGGTGACACTGACTGCTCTGTAATTCCCTGTGTCATCCATTTTCCCCTTCTTGAAAAAGAAAATAAACCCTTTTTCCTTTTTCGAGTCATCGGGAACTTCACCTGACTGCCATGATTTTTCAAATATAAATAAATCAGTTTAATCAGTTTTAGAAATGAGACATGACTTAAATTTGTTCATATTATGTTGTTTGACTAGGCTTAACAATCTTACAGCAGTTTTAAGCCAAGTGTAGTGCTCAGAGACCACAACGGTTGTCAGGTTGTATGCTGAGCAATATACAAAAACTGTTGCTTATCAGTCCACAGTATATATTGAACACTGTTGACTTGTAAATATATCTCCAACTTCACTGTGTGGGATACATGCTCCAAAAATTTCCAGCATATAATTTTACCAATGAAAATTCATGTTTCATGACTTCAGACACAGCTTAATATCCCAGTTCAACCCACTTCTCCCATGTAGGGTTCTTAACTTAGCCTTCATTGTTTGTGATCAAATAACATAATTTTACACAAAAAATAAAAGCTCTATTAAAATTCTGCATCTGCTTTGTGACAAAACAAGTGTATGCTGAATGCAGACTGCTGCATATTTTACCTGAGGGACCCAATCCACGTAAAACTGTCCTTGATAGAACTGAATGGACTTGATCAAAACTTAAAAAGTGACTGGCTAATTTGCATGATGAGCATGACTGTGTCCTAAATTAAATCAGTAAATAAATATTCCTTGTAAAATTAATAGGATTGTCCACAAATAAATCTTCAACAACAATAAGTTAAAATAATATGGTCCTTCTTATGAAAAGAAAAAAAATAAATCCCCTGCTGGGTAATACTACTTTACTAAATTTCTGCTTTGAAATGTTAGGTTTGGGGAAATACAGGGGCAAATATTATTACAGTAAGACATAATTAACAGTTGATTTTGTGACAAGAATCTCTCACTGAGTCCTTATATTCTATTAATATGTGAAAAAAAACATACCAAAATAAACAAAACACCATAAAAGATACTGCACCACCAGTGTCTGAACTTCAGCAAAGTTGAATGATTTTTATTTTTTCAAGCCCTCAGTTTTTCTTCTTTAAAGGAATAAACTGTCACTTCTTTTACTCTCTCATACATTGTCAGTACTGGTCAGGGATATGCTGTTAACACCTCTATCCAAGAACATTTTACTTCTGTTCTCATGGACAGAAGTTCATGAAGGAAAACAGAATAACCTTACCCTTTTAAACACATTCTAGATAAACTTGCTGGTTTTACAGAGAAGATAAAATGTATCCATTTGTGCTTCATGCTCTTTAACAAATACAGCAAGATTAGAATCATAATTGGCAAAAATAAAATGGGCTTTCTATCAAAATCCATCATATGCTAAGAGAAGATTTAGAGACAATAAATACCTACCCTATAACATTTTATTTTTACCTAAATATGTTAGATAGCACCAACATGGAGTTGAGTACTTTAAAAGATTAAAAAGATTAAAAGAGTACTTTAAACAGAGCCTGAAGCTCTGTTAGCACTCTACAAAAATAGTGAAAATAGCCAAAGCCTTCTAACATACTATTTTTTCAGCCTTTCTAAAAACCCTCAAAACACGCTGATGTTGAAATAGTGTTTGCAAGTCAATACATTTGACCTACACAGGACAGATATGAGAAATGGGATCCAGGCAGTTGAGCTATTTCATATTTTAGGTAAGTTACTGAATAGCTTCATGTCACCAGCTGCCTTTCTCCTAAGCCAAAGCATCTCCATTAACATGTCCTTCCTGATTGAAAAGTACAGCACAATCAACTTGAAGTATTTTCTCAAGTAAAGTTTCATAGGCTCCCATTGCTTAAAAACATAACTCAAAAGAAGCAATCAGAAGAGAACAGTGTGAGCAATCCTGGTGTGAAACTTTAGATATAATCTTGAAGAGAGGGAAGCACATGTAGCATCACAGAAACCAGCTTTCAGAAGAAGAAGTTGCTGCCTTCAAGACAGAAATGGAAGGAACATTAATTTTGATCAAAATTGAGGCCTGATTATCTCCTGGAAGCTGAAAGTTTGAAAACACTAATAAAGTTACCATGTTTTCAAAGGAAGGCAGTTACGTGGTTACTAATGCCTGTCACTGCATCACCTTATTTGCTTTCTGGAATATTTGAATTCCACATGAATTCCTTTTTTAATTCTAGCTGTGCACTCAGATCTTGCTTCATTTACAGACTGTCAGTAGGTAATTACAAATATGTGGATAGAAAAATTAATCAAGTAACCCACATTTTAAGAGAAATCAGAAGTCAGAACTTTTAGATGTGAACAGTCACAAAACATCATAAAACTTCTGTGATGAACATCTAGAGCACTTTGAACATGTTAAAATGTTATTCAATAGTCTTATATTTCCATATCTAAAGGTTTACAAATAAAATATTTTCTTCAAAATTTGATGACAGCTTGTAATACCAAAGATTGACTTCTGAATCTGCAAATTTTTTGACTCTATCAGTGTCTTGTACTGATAAGTCTGAAGAAATAAGTGAGGAGACCCAGTTGCACAGGTAGCTTCAACAACATTGCTTAGAGTTACAGTTATGCCAATCTGTAAACTTTCTTTACTGAGTTACAAATATTTGGATGCCAGAGATGGACTCTTCATCAGGGACTGTAGCAATAGCACAAGGGGTAATGGGTTTAAACCTAAACAGGAAAAGTCTGGGTTGGGTATAAGGAAGAAGTATTTTACTGTGAAGGTGGTGAGGCACTGGAACAGGTTGCCCAAGGAACTGGTGAATGCTCCATTCATGAGAATGCTCAAGGCCAGGCTGGACAGAGCCTTGGGCAACATGGTCTAGTGTTAGGTGTCCCTGCTAATGGCAGGGGGATTGGAACTAGGTGATCTTAACGTGCTTTCCAGTCAAACCATTCTACGATTCTATTCTTGCAAAAACTTCAAAACTGTTCCTTCCTTGGATCTAATACCAGGTCAAGTTAGTAACCCTTCCTTTTGGGATTACAGAAGTTCCTTCAGACCCATGAAAAATACCATTCAGTCCATATAGTTAGCAATCTGTTATACATAACACTTAACAACAGTCCTTTTTTGAGTGCAAATCTATAGCCTGAATATAGTCATTTCACATGATTTGGGTCACTCTAGGATACCCAAATACTACATGAGGCTGACACTTACAACCAAGTAGAGGAGACCTATGATCTCTGGAGCAGCTATGTGTGCGCAACTGACAGTTACATCTCATGAGCCATTGTGCTTATACTGATATGCATAAACACACATACATGTGTAATATGTATATGAATATATATTATAGTATGTGTATGTGCATATCAGTAGTAGCACTCAGTTCTGATTTAGGGGACAAAGGCTATAAATTCTACTCATAACCTTTTCAGACTTTAAAAACTTCAAACTTCTGTTTTCTGCTCACAGGATTTTCTGAGCATAATCTAGTTATCTAGACAACAATCCTCAATGGAACTGTCTTTCAAATTGTCTTCATTCTTCCTTCAACCTGTACAAGCTGTTTGCATCCATAACAACCTTTGTCATGGAATCTTACTATTCCTTGCTATGTGAGAAATTCCCTCCTTCTGCTTGTTCTGAACCTCGTGTCTTGAAGCTTCACTGCATGATCTAGGGGTCATACTCCTTTTGAAAAAACTTGACACCAATCCATTCTCTTCATTAAATCCAAGTCATGAGCCAGAAAGACCAATCAGATCAACTCTGAAGACTCTTGGAAGAACTTAAAGTCATTAATCATCTCCCTGCTTTATTCAGAAATGCTGGTATGCTTACTTTTCTGCTTTGGTACAGAACTGAAGCAGTCTTCCCTTAGCAGCTGGGTGCCCAGTTTCATGACTAAGTCATGCTGGGATATGCAAAAAGAGACAGAACAGCACAAAAAATTCTCTATGGACAATTTGGAAGGAGCACTCTGAGCATGTCTAACACTTACAGCAATACATTAAAAGAAAGCTTAACAAAAGTTAGTTACTTACTTTATTTTAAGAGATGAAAGTATGAGTAGAAGCAAGACTGTAGCCTGATTGTTAGAAATTTCACTAGGGAAAATGAAAACTTACATTTTAATCCTGCTCCCAGAATTCATTGTGCTTTATTCAAAGTCTGCAATGTGCAACCTCAAAAATGCAAGAATAATAATTTCTCTGGGGGTTTATTTAAGCTCAGTTTTATGCAAATTACATGTGCAATAGGGAACCCATTGCACCAGGAGAGAAAAGTAGGCTCAGAAACCTACTGGGGACAGAGTACGTAGTCATCCCTTGCTAGCATTAAGGCAAAGTTTCTGCCTGTGAAACAAACAGGATCTGGGAAAATGCTCATTAGATTGCTAGATCAAAACTCTTAGGTAGTAAACAAGATTTATACTTCTTTATCCCTATCTGGACTCATCCTTCCTTGAATATATGTCTAAGTGTGAGGTCAAAGAAACAAAGAGTTCCCACATTCTCATTATGGTCCTAGATGACAAAAGTAACTAACACATGCAACTCTTCCATTCAAAACATAGGAAGGTGATTACAAAGGGTACTCATTTGTTTTGGCCAGAGGGGTTAGGGTATCACATTTTCATGAATTACATTTTCTTGACTGAAAAAACAGAAATAATTTTTCCCTAGAATATTTATCCTCACTAATGACTAACTTCCTGCCAGATTTTCAAGTAATGGTTATTTTCACCCCTAAACTACAAGGATAACTTTAATATTTTGGGTGTGATAAAAAAAAAAAAGGAATTCCAAGTGAATCTATCACATCACTCAGAGCTTAGTTTAGTTTTATATTTGTACATTCCTAATTGCAGACTTTGGTTGGTTGATACATCATAAAAGCAGCACTCCAAAGCTGTAATACCATGAAAAACAATTGTTATCATGCTGCTAGGTTGTTTACTTGTCCTCACTAAACTAGGCTGCAATAATTCACAAAAACCATTCACCCATGACCATTTTCCACCTGACACACCCAAACCTTTTCACTTCCCTATGTCCCAATCTCATATACATCCTGTATGTGCATAATATTCCACCCAATCTCACACTAGAATTTATGCAGTAGCACTAAACAGTGTTCTCAGGGCTATTTATAAACACTAATCAGGAATATTTTCCCTTATACAACATAAGGAAGTTCCAGGGTTTGTCCAACACACAGCAATTTAGTTATAGAGGAGGCTGAAGCCTAGAAAAGAGATAATGGTTTCTAGTTTCTTGATCTATGTGCATTTCCTCATCAACTATTATCCATGAATAAAGTGTATGACTCAAAGGCCACTGCAGCATACAATGTCATTTTGCAGGATCCAAAATTCTAACAAAATTAGAAATCTGGAGCTGAAATAAGGCAACTTTTGAAACCCAAAACCTTTGAATTTATATTCCTGCTAGCCAACTACGCAACCCTATCTTTGCTCCTCAAAGGTGGTAAATATCAATGGAAATACTTCTTGTTAAACAGAGATGAAAGCATAAGAGAGGATAACACTGTGCTATAATCCATTCATCTGTGTCAGCATTTCACTGGGGGATCTGCAGCTGAACCATATGAAACTGTGCTAAGAAGTGGTAGGATTAGTCAAAATAGTCTAAGAGCCACTCTAAGTGGTTTAGTAAATAAATAAAAAATATTTCCCCCTAAGACATATTTTCCAATTGTGTAATTTTCTTCTTGTAGCTACTTAGCAACAGCAGTCATTTTCCATACAGAAATCCTCCTGATACATTGAAAAAGCCGGAGGCAAACTACTATATACAATATTCATTATTCTGAATGCGCAAGTGGAAAAAAAAAAGCACATTTACTTAGTTCAAAGTAACACTTTATTGTTTGGCAATTGTTAAAAAATGTCTTTTGCTTATATTCCAGACACAATTTTAAATTATTAATCATAATTGGCTTCTATCAATATTAATAAATAAATAAATAAACCTGAAAATCTGCAAATCACTGACATCAGCTCATTGCCACAGCATTTAGCCACACTGGGAGCCAGCACGCAGTTGAACAGCTCTGCAACCATTTTAGACAACATTTTTCTACAATCCTAGTTGGAATAAGCAATTAGACAAAAAAAAATACTGGACACTTGCCTTCCCTAGTGTGTCTAAGGATACCAGCAGCATTAGTACTTCAGGAACAAATATTGACTGTTTAGAAAACTTAATGCAGACAGAGCCATACCACTTCGACATCAAAATGTACCTGTAGTGAGGTCAAATCCATTTCTATTTCATTATAATTTAGTAGCATTGTGGTTACTCAAAGGTGCTAATTAAAATCTGGCTGTACTGTTTAAGCTCCATCTGTTCTCTCTTCCTCTCTTACCCTGTTGGGAGACTGGTTGGAATATTCATAGCCACAAGAGTAAGTCATGTCCTGTGAAGATGGGTATCTGATTAATAAGAGAATGAGTACAGGAAAAAAGAAAGATGCATTACTACTGTGTGATGACTATGAACACAGTTCAGAAGATCTTTAAGCATGTGTATAAGCTTCTGTGAATATTCCTTAAAGGTGTTATCAAGGTTTGAAATTTTGATAAAACAGAGATCCTGCACTCTCTTAGACTTTCCAGATTTCAAGTAAATTTTGTCTCTGTTTTTCAACTTTTAATATTATTTTAAAATCATAGACAAATGAAACAGTATTTTCTTTGCTGGTATACTTTGAGCATTCTTCTCAATCCTTCATGCTGTTTCTCTGTTTCAACATCCAAGAATTACATCAGCTGGTTTTTGTCACAATATGGCACAGGCAGATCACAGTTGCTTGGTTCTCTCAGTACCCTTTCCAGAACTATTGTTTCCTGAGACATAGAATAAGATTATGATAAATGTGCAAATACAACACACTTGACTCATTCTATGATTCACACTCAGTACTTAGGCCTGAGTGGCTGCACTGCCGTACTTTTAACTTCATTCCTGGGATCACTGCTGTAGTGATTCAACCAGCTCAGAGCAAGGACTGCACTTTTTGCTGAATTCAGGAAACACAAGCACAATGACAGCCTCATTTGTCGCAAGGTTCTCTTTGGATAGACAATATGTATACATACTCAGTTTAGATTTCCCCTTCCAGAGCGATTCTATTTCCCTGAACCCAGAAGACTTGCATCTTCTCCACCTGCAACCAGGCATAAATATGCATATCTTATCACTTAGGTATACTAACACAAAACTTTCATTATCCAGGACATTAAATATATTTAGACTGTGTCTCATTGCCACATGGGTGACATGAGTCCAGCACCATGTGCTGTGAATGCACTCAGTAACTCTAGAGAGGGCTAACTTTGAGTTGTGTTTGCTATGGGTCTGCTATGGGAAGGGTTAAGTGATAGACAAACTTATTAATCACAAGTCTGGTTTGTAAAAGGGACCTCTTACTCAAAGAATAAATAAATTAAAACTTCTAAGAATATTGGTCTGAAGCATCAACAAATTTGAAGGGAAAAAACCATTAGTGAATATGCTACACAATGTACCCTTTTCCAGTGCTTCAAAAACGAGAAAGCAAATATTAACAAGCATAAAAACAGACTTCATAGAAGACGGTAGATAGTGAAAGCATTTGGATATGTGCCAGGGGATTGAAACAGAAAAAGGAATGAAGAGTAAGAATTTGTACAGATTCAGAGCTGTTGAGTGAGCAATGACATCAGAGAGCTTTATGTTTCCTGCATCAGGTGACCGTTGGTCTGGAACTGACTGAAGCATAAGCCTTTTTCTCACTCAGCACTCAGTGGATTTTGGCAAATACTTCTGCCCAATGACAGTGTTGAATAGCATCATGTATAATAGCACTTAGAATCTATTCTTTACCAGTGAACACCATTTTGAAACTGCCTCTTTAATGGAAATAAATGTCTGAATTGTGAAGCACAGTAGTAATAACAGCTGTTATCAGAAATGTCAACCTTATGGGTTAGAGGGAAACAGGGCAGCCATCTATGGCTCTTAAGAGAAAGATAATTGGCACAAGTGCACTAGCCTAACTGGCCTCTGACAAATAAAGTCACTCAGGTACAAATTGCCATGGGAAATCCTGGAACCTGCCTCCTCTGAAATGAGGTGCTACCTTCATTTTTACAGTTCATAAGTGGTTTGTTAAGGTAGGAGAATAAATAAATAAATAAACAAATGAACAAACATGTTCTCCACTCACATATAGCACCCTTTCAACAACACCACCGTTATTCTGATCCACAAAGATCTAGCATTTCAGAGTGTTTTAAGAATGGCATTACACAATGAGAGCTCTATCCTGGCAGCGCAACTTGTTTCTCTTGCAAACCATGTTTTGGGCAGCAGAGAGTACTGGCATCTTTTCCTTCAGTTCCAAATCTGGCAGCTCTATTATCTTCTACCTTCCTTGACTACTAGCCACTAAAACTTGGCACCTGGCTTTTCATTAACCTATTTGTCTTCCAGGCCACCCATTATTCATGCTGCTAGTAATACATTGGAGAAAAAAAGGTACTGCCACTAACTCAGGAAGGCTCTGAGCTGCAAAGTTTCTGGATACTGGAGGAGTATTCTTGGGAAAATATTCATTGATTCTATTCTTATACCCTTAAAAATGCATCCAGTTTTACCACTGCTGAAGACAGGACATTGCGATACATTAACATCTGGTCTGACCCAGTGTAGCCATTCTTTTGTTCTTGGAGTTCATTCGTAACAGTTTGCTTAGGCTAATACACTACTTCTGTTTCAGGGATGAAATGAAATGTCTTTGATCTCACAGATTATAGGAGAGAAAGGTATAAGCAGACTGCATCTTACATATGTGAGAAAAGTACAGAAATGTTCTATGCCCACTCATGAAAACACATAGTAGAATAGCAAGAATTAGCAAGCCTATATGATGTATTTTTAATTAGTTTATCAAAACCAGAGAAAAGTCAAACTAGGGTGAAGCATTCCAGAAAGTCTCTGTATCATCCACAGAATTCAATCTTGCAGATATAAGTTTGTAACCACTGTTCTTGAGTATAGGAAGAGTATTCCCTCTAGCTTCTTATTCTATAAAAAAACAGACAAATTTGCACAAGGTCCTCAGCCATTTCTTGGGGAGAATCTTCCCTAAAGCAAGTGTAAATAAATTATTCTGGAAATCTTTAAAAGCTGCATACTACTTCCAAGCGATCATTACCAGTAGCTTAAAATTTGTGTGCAATTATAAAGGGCAGAAACAATGCCACAAAAGCAAGAGTATTGCTCAACACAGACTTGATTTCTGAAGGCCAATCTAACCCTAGTCTTGATTACAGTAAGTCATTTCCACAGCTACAGGTGACAAGCAGCCCAAAGCGACCCACGGTCAAAATGACATTCTCACATTTCAGAGGACAGAAGACATAACTGCTTCATGTTTGCAAACAGTGCTGAACACTATGAGTAAAATTTAACAAGGGCAAGTGCTAACTTAAGAGAAATCGGGAGCATAACAATACATAGGTATATGTGCTTTTCAGCACAAAAAAGCAAAATGGAAACCCATTGTAAGAGTTCCCTTTAAACAGCTAACAGGATAGACACAGATCTAAATTGAGGTCTGCTCATCCATTAACATAGTATGCGACAGAAGCACAAATGCCTCACAACTAAAAGGGCTGATCTAGCCCAAAAAAGCTCCTACAAAATCCACACCTTGTCTTTTTGGACTTATTTAAATAAGTTTTTATATTATATTCACTGTCTTGATATCTGGACCTCTCTTAAAATTCCAGTGCTAATGCAAGCCATATGCTTACTTCTCTGTCACCTAGTCTTTGTCCTAATTTTTTCTTCCTGTGTCTGATAACTCTGTCTTCCACATTACTTTTTTTCCCAAGCATTCAGCAGTATGTTCCTTACCCAAAATAAAAAAAAGAGGTAAGAAAGGATAAGAGTTAGCAGAAATCTTATACCTTCTTCCTGGAAAATGGGAACTAACTGTATTGTTTAAATGAAAGTAAAGAAGAGGGACTGGATTGAGAAAAATGACAGACCACAGATATACCTCCCGGGGGATAACTTCTTGGGACACCCAGCAGTACACAGTAAAGTTTCCATTATCTCACCAGTTTTCACAGGATGAACCCACGTGAATTCCTCCTCATTACTCAGGGAATCCTACAGATCAGCTAAAACCAGGAATGAACACGTTATCTGCATGAGTATGATGCATGGGTGGAAATGAAACTAAAAATATATCCACCTTTCCGTCTATCAATACATAACATCTAGTTGCATAACTGGTTGGAATTCAGAAAGAAGCTTGTGCAAGTAATTTTCACATGTGACATCTAAGAGTCATGAAAAAAGAAGCCAGTCACTGTGCATCAGGAAGTACTGAAGAGTTAAAATGAAGAGATTGCAGGCAGCACTGGTAATTTTGGAAAGAATCTTGATAGAATTACAGCCACTATTTGGTTACTAAAGCTTACCAAAGGAAAGAAAGTTGTACTTTTATTTCAGTATTTTAAATGGATCAAGATTATTTAAAGAAGAAAAGTTAAATAGGAATCAAGTTAATGATATAATTCTATTTTATCTCTCTAGGTTCTGACCTCATCTGCCTAGTAGCAAGCTTTCCTTTTATATTTCAGACCCTTTGCCAGCATCTTCTCTTTCCTTAGATACCATAATCATGTTATGAATTTATGACATCAGAATGTAATGTAACATCAGTAACATCAGAATGATGTGACTGACAAGAAGTTTCTGAGATTATACATGTAGGAAAAGAAGAAATCATTTCAGACTGAGAAGATTCATGTTGAATAGAATGTTACCACTTTCCTGCAAGATACAAGAAGGTGACTGGAGATTTGCTTTCCCTGCATGTCAGAAATGTATAGGGGAAAAAGAGGAAAAAAAAGGTTGGGTTTGTTTTGGGTATTTTTTCTTTATAATGTCCTTCCTAAACCACGGATCCATGGAAAATCAGAGCAGCGTTTCTGAGACATCAAGTAGTTAGGAAACACTAATCCACATTTTTATGCACTTCAATATTATTCTCCTTAAAAGTCTGAGAGTTTTCCTATAAACTAACTGGGCTTGATCCTTTCTTTTTCCCTTTACCAATTTCCCCATGCAAGATGATGAAATGACATTTCGCCAGATCACAATGCCCAAGATAATAACAGCTCAAAAAAGCAGATGAACCTTCCTTCACATTTTAACCCATTCGTAATCACTGAGCTGACTAATTTCATTGCATGTCGTATATATAGTGTCATATTATCTGAACAATGCAGACAATGCATGATCCTAAGAAACAGGAATAGCTGAACTGAGACAGAGAAAAAATACAAGTTTCTACGAAACAAGTTGAGGACAAGAATTTCAGTGGTGGGGTTTTCTGAATGTTAGCAGTATTCTACTCAGAATCAGAAAGAGAGGTGGAGTACCAAGATTTATACTACTTCAGAAATGCTGAAAAAGAGACCACACTGTACAAGTTAACACCTCTGTTACAAATGAAGACAAGAACATTCAACATAGTATCGAAGATGGAAGCAGTCAAATAGGCAACAGCAACCAAGCTGTGACTTTAAATAGAGTGCCAAGAGAGCAAAAAAAGTAGGTACATTTGCTTTCACATAAGTCTTGGAAGGTATAAGAAATATGATGACAGAACTTCAACGTCTAGCCCTAAATGAAGGCATGGATATACATCCTGGACATATAAGAAACTTAATGAATCACCTAGCATACAAAATACATAGGAAAAGGAGGAGCAATCGAGTCTATCAGAAGCAGGTAGAGTACCTCTTTATGTTCAAGAGAGCCTAATCAAAGCAAATTGATAAGCTAAGTACCTCAAAAAGTAGCTTGGACTCCGTAGGGGTTGAAATATCAGGCCTAAACAGGAAGGGATGAGTGCAAGTCTGCTGTAGAATGATGACATCATTTCTGATATGCTTAGGGACATGAGGAAACATGTGCAGAATATGTGATAATAATGTCAGATTTTAGCTATCTCTATGTAGGTATATAAAATGTATCAGGATATAATACAATGACCCAATAAAAGACAACATTAATTATTTTTTCACTGAGCAAATAGATAGTCCACAATAAAAGATGCAGTTCATTACTTCGTTCAAAATCTTACATAGTGAAAAGCCTTTCTATAGCAGCAACCATACATGCCTAGATACAAAATCTCTGCAGAAGTATGAAACTCTAAATGCCCCACAGTTGTCCACAGCCTCAAAAGGACATAAACATAGAGAGTCATATTAAAAATTCAAATGTGGAGCTGAGAGAATGAAATCCTTAGAAGTGGTTACTTGAGGACATCATCACAGGGGCACAAAGCTGCTTAGGAAAGGCATAAGAAAGGGCAATGGGAAGTCAGCAGGGAAGGTAGATTAGAAGCAAGAAGGCAACCTTCCAAAGCTGAAGTTGTGTCTTAAGAAAGAAAACAGAAAGGCTGATGAACGCCAGGAGATAAAGTGTTAAGTGCACAATGATGCAGGCAAAGAAAGTGCCTGAGGAAAAACCAGTGAAGCAAAATTAATCCTACATTTTTCTTGAAACACATCAGGAGCAGAAGCCTTCCAAGGTGCCTGTAAGGCCAGCAGAAGATCAGGGCACTAAAAAAGCAAAAAGAGTAATCCTTTGCAGAAGTACAAAGAAGTAACTGGAGGGTTTTTAAAGGAAACCTGAACTTTCTTTGCAAGGGACTCTGAAAACAATCTGTCTGAAATTAGGCAAGTGTGGAGTAACCTATAGAAAGGTTTGACAAAGTGAATACAAACAAATTGTCAGAACCGGGTTGTATTCATCCAGAATATCTAAAGGGACTCAAGAATGAAATAACTAAGTTATAATAATTAGTGGTACACTCTCAAATCTGCCTTTGTACACAATGATTGGAGAACAGGAAATATGGTAACTTTGTAAAAATAGTGGAGGATAGGTCTGTGAAGTTGCAGGCTGTACTGCCAGTTTAATAGAACATATGAGAACAAAATTAAGAGAGACACCTACAGAAAAATTATTTCATCAGGAAAAGTCAACAAGCTTCAGCTAAAGATCCACCTTAATACCTTCGTGGTATTCTGAGATCCAGTTGACACAATCTACTTCAGTTTTCCAAAGCCTTTTATTGAAGTCTCTTGTCAAAACAGTAAGAAACTGCTGCAGATCTCTACAAAACGGTATGACTGGCCACAGATTAGCAAATTAAGCTCAGAGTAAGTAAAGGAGAATGAACGTGAGAAAAAATGAGACAGCTTATATGTACATCTGTCCATCATATTTGAAAAATCATGGCAGTCAGGTGAAGTTCCCAATGACTGGAAAAAGGGAAATATAACCCCCAC
>WYDI02000397.1:0-27476 GCA_009867235.2 Psittacus erithacus
CCCACTCTTCTCCTCAGGACGCCGTGTCCGGCAGATCCCGCCGACCCCCGTTGCCGCTGGCGTCGCCGCCTGCTCCGCCGGCACCTGTTCCGCGGCCGGCCGGTGCTGCGTGCTAGCCTCGCGCGCACAGGCGCCATGAGGGGGGAGCCTTTTCTCCGGGAGCCATGGAACGGTCACAGCGTGACCGACATTATCACGTCGGGAGGGCCAGGGGTGAGGGCCGGGTTCTCTTCTGTTTCGGGTTCGTGTGTCCAATCAAGTTCCTCCGGCTGCCAGTTTAAGGCTGAGCGGAAGAAGAGCGCGTCCGTATTCGGGGAAAGGTTTGCTCTGAAAACGATTGGAAGTTAAGCACCTGAAAATAGTGTTTCTTCCGAGAAAGAAAAAAAAAACCAAAACCAAACACAAAAAACAACCCAATTTCAAGATGTTCCTTGTGAGTGTTGGAAAAACTGAAAGGGATTTTTTTCCAGATAGAGTACTTTCCCACTTTGTGCAAGAGAGTTGGCATATGACCCACTTGGGTATGGAAACCTATCTGCAACCAAAAAAACCCTGGATATCTGGAAATGTCATCCTTTGGAAATATTATTTCCCCTACTGTACCACAGAGAGTTTCCACCTGCAGGAGCTTCCAGCCATTGAACAAGTTAATTCAGTTGCAGACCATGAGAATTTGTCAAGTGTTCAAGGAAGTATTGAGTCTGTTTGCTTATAGTGGGAGTTAACTTCACTGATCTGCACAAGAACAACTGGGAAGGAGTCCAGGATTCGATTACCTGTCACTAGTGTTAATCTCTTGGCAGTATGCATTTGTCGAAGAGCACTTCCCTTTCAAGAGTTCGAAACATTTTAGAGACAAGTGAAATAAGACTGAAGCTGGAGACATGAGCTGTGGCTTTGGTTTCACAATGAAAACCAGGGCATCTTCATGAATTCTCAACTGTCCTCTCTTTCCTGGTGTCACAGCTCTTCAGAAAGAACCACACATTTTCAGCTATTTATTAAAGTGTTTCAAGTCCAGAAACTACATGGAGATAGTCTCCTTCAAAAAGAAAACAGGTAGGTTAGAGAAGATAATGTTGTGAATATTATGTGTTCATTCCAAGTGAGAAATCAGCTGCTGCAGTGTGCAGGGGCAGCCAGTGGTGACTGGAGCTGGAGGGCCGTGGGCTTTCCTGGACATAGGTCTTTCCCCACTCTCCACCTCGGCTACCTCAGGGTCTTTCCCAAGTCCTGCTCCAGCCCTGCAGCCACCCAAGCCCCCAGAAGCTCAGATAGCTGCTCCCCAGTGAAGTGTTCCACTGCTGGTCACTGACAGCCTCCAGACCATGAAATTATTTTACTATAATTTCAGGCAATAATCTGGAGTGGGTTTTCCTCAAATGGCTATCAAGGTACATCCCAGTTATCAGCCTCTTGAGAGATCTAATATCCTGATCTTCTCTACAGTGCCTACATGCTAGAGTAGTGAGAATAATCCACTAAATTGTTAAATTATTACACTGCTAATGAGACATAAAAACCTCCTTTGATCTGCCAGGTCAGCTAGGTTTGTTGTTATCTTCGTTTACTTGTCACTGTTCCAGCTGATGATTTTGGTTTTAACATCAGAGGAAGGTGACAGAAAGGAAGGGAAAAAGAGGAGTGGAGCTCAATATGAAAATAATCTGTTCAGCTGAAGCCAACAGTATTTTTATGAATACTGGGGAGGGTAGCATAGTGGTGTCCAGTCTAGAACTACTCTGAGAATTAAATAGGGAATCACATAATTCAGGGGATTAAATAGAAGTGCACTTTAAAGAGTTTATACCATGTTAGTATATTGAGATATTGAGACGCTGGAGTGGGGCCATAGAAGGGCAACGAAGCTGGTGAAGGGCCTGGAGAACAAGTCTGATGAGGAATGGCTGAGGCAACTGGGGGTGTTTAGTCTGGAGAACAGAAGGCTCAAGGGAGACCTTATCACTGTCTACAGCTACCTGAAAGGAGGATGGAGCCAGGAGGTGACTGGTCTCTTCTCCCAAGGAAGAAGCAATAGGACAAAAGGAAGCAGCCTCAAGGTGCACCAGGGGAAGTTTAGACTGGATATTAGGAACAATTTCTTCCCCAGAAGGGTGGTCAGGCATTGGAACTGGCTGCCCAGGGCAGTGGTGGCGTCACAGTCACTTGGAAGTGTTCACAAACCGTGTAGACAAACCCCTCAATGACATGGTTTAGTGGTGGCCGTGGAAGCTCTGGGGCAATGGTTGGACTTAATGATCTTAAAGGTCTTTTCCTACCCAACCGATTCTGTGATTTTAAGAGAAAGGCACAGGGATAGGAGGCGAGAGAGGGAATGAAATATAATGTATTTTTGAACTGGTTATGTTTCCTGAGTGATACTATTGTTCCTCAATAAGCAATTTACAGAGATACAGCTGGCTTTTATAAACTGCTGTGATGGTGCTGTATCATTACAAGCTATTAAAGAAGTTTAAAGTCCTGACATTCAAGACTGAATACATGACCTGCCTGAAAATATCAAAATACAACTGGTTTCCAGTGAGGTATTTAGAGTGCTCAGATACAAATGGTAATAGAATAAGGTATATAATCTCTTGATCCAGATGGAGGTTGCTCATAGAAAAGGCAAATATGACCTACAATTTGTATGTTCGTTAGCTATCGGAGTTGATGGAGACCTGCTGAAGTTGTTCTATAGGCTGCTTTCTGCAAAAATTCTAATGGACTTAGTGAATTTTAAAACTTTAGGTGGAGCTTATGAAATTATGGCTAGGATAAGGATATGAAAACAGATTAGCTAGGATGTCTTTTTCTGATCCAGAGCTCCTGTGAAGGAACTTTTTCCCTGTAATGGGAAACTACATTCTAGGGGAAAAAAATGATAGTTAACTCAGAATAATATCATAAAATTCATACTGGAATACCTTGCAGAGAGGCAAGCAAGTATTTTAAAGAAAAAATTGCAAAATTTGTGGAAGGATTATAACATGTAGCCTTCTTCTACCTTCACAGTGTTGTATTTGATCAGCAGCAGCTTCTGCAGTTTCAGAAGTCATAGGAGTTCTCAAGTTGCATTGCATTGTGCAATGTGCAATTACATTGTGTCTCATTTTTGGTCAGACATAAACCCACCACAGGAATGCTAGATAATACCTGTGGATTTGTTTAAGACACAGAGTTGCTTTTCAAGAAGTCTGAGAACTGCCGTTCTCTGAATTGCAAAAGTGATTGAGTTTTGCCATCAGATAAGACAAAAAAATGCATATTTAAGATATTCTTTGTGAAGCATCTCAAGCCATCCCCTCTTATTTAAAGGCCAGGTGGTTCACAGACCCACTCTCACACTATAAGAAGATTATCTCCCAGAAACATGACACATTTTGTCATTACAATGCTCCCTTTGACTCTACCAGCTATAAAATAAGATGAAAAGTAGATTACCTGGGATCCTAAGAAAATAATTTTCCAGGCAGCTTTTCAGTGTTTGCTGAATTTTTCAGATGTCAAATACTTCCACAACTTTATTTCTGATATTTTGGCACTCTGAATAAAATCTTTTTCTTCTGTGGATTATTTTATCTCTACTGTGGTAGCTCTCCACGCATAATTTTCAGTAACTTGGCCTAGGTCAGAATTTACTCAAAGGAAGTTGTGAGAAAACAGTGCTGCCTTGTTAAATGAATAATATTTCTTTGTGCCCTTTTTTTTTTTTCCCAGTGGGGAAAAGCCTTGGGTCTTCTTGAATTTTTATGTTTTTATCTACATTGTGGTATTTAAAGGTGTAGTTAACACCTCTGCCAAGTATATTTCCCTGCTTTGAAGAGGCATGTGGATTGGGGTATGTTAGCACCCAGTGGGAGTCATAATAGGGTAGAAATCAGCCTGCCTGTTTGGCATGCAGAACCAGGAATTTGAAACTTTAGTTATCTTTTCTCTTGACTATCTTCATTGTTTCATATTTCCAGTAAAATCTGAATTCCATTTAAATCCTGATGTTGCGCTTGTTTTGGAAACAGTGTAAAATCAGCATTTTGATTGTGTGTAGCTTTCTAGTTGTTATGCAAAAATTATCTGGTTTTGTTTCTTTTTGAACACATTTATTCTTTTAAAAGTGAACAAAGCAGTCCTACAGCTGTGTACTCTTCTGCTGTTGGATGTGAACTAGCTCAAGGTATCTCTAAATTACATTGTGCCTTGGGGCAGTCGTGTGTTTCTGCCAACACTGCAATAACCTCTCTGTTTATTTAAAGTCTTGTACCTATGTTAGTTAAGGTAATATAGCTCTTAATCTGCCCTGTGTCTAATTGTAGGCCCAAAGAAGCAATATTAACTTTCCTCTGTTTCGAATATATGTCAAAGGAGACATTTTCTTGAATGATTACCTTCATTAAGACATTAGGAATGGATCTTCTGTTCTTTTGTGCCTTTTTTATCCTTGAGATGTCCAACCAACCTACCCTGCAGTGAAATACATTGAAGTGTATGTAGGTTTGTTCCCTTGGTTAGGGCTAAACCAGCATCCTATAATGAATTTCTATAGTTCCTAGAGTTGTTCCTATCATTTGTTAAACTGTCTGATAAATATGCCTGTGTGAAAACTCAAGGCATCTCCTGTTTTTATCTTGATGCCGTAATCTTTTAATTCTAATCAAACCTTGCCTGTTTTCCGTAAACGTTGTGTTCTTTGACCAGTAAACATATTCAGAGCTGATGGGACAAATCCCTTATCACAGTCACTGATTTTTCACATAGTAAATTCTGTGGATTACTTTCTACTCTTGGAATCTAATGAGTAGATTAATGGAGAAGAACTAATTCTTTAATTTCTCTTCAGAAACACTAGTTTCAGTGTTTTCAAGAACTAGGCAGTCTCTTTGGGTTTATTTCTACCTGGTTCCTATTTTTAACAAAGAGAAATTTTCAATTTTATCTGCTTCACAGTTTGTTTCATTAGCAAATACATGACCTCTAGTGGTAGGCAGGTAGTAATAATTTATGATGTTAAGAAAATTCTACATGTACAGAGCGGGAACAGGTAAATCCACAAATTTTCTCTCTTTTATGCTCACCATTTTTGCAAATCCTCTTTTTTTTTTTTTTTTTTTTTTTTTTTTTTAAATAAATCTGAGTTTTATTTATTTATAACATTTATATGGCAGATAAAAATGCGCACCCCCTCTATGTTCATTCTGCTTCACTGGCTTCATCCAAAGATCACTTCTGCTTTGCACTGGTGAGGCCACACCTGGAGTAGTGTGTCCAGTTCTCCCCAGAACATCAGGGAAATTAAGCTAATAGAGAGTGCAGTGAAGGACCACCACATTGGTGAAGGGATTGGACCATCTCTCCTGTAGGCAAAAGCTGTTCATCCTGGAAAATTGTAGGCTCGGGGTGATGGAGGTGGGGAATCAAATTAATGTCTACAAATACCTGAAGGCAGGATGCAGAGAAGACAAAGCCAGGCTTTTTTCATTGGTGCCCAGTGACAGGACCAGAGGCAGTGGGCACAGACTGAAACACAGGAGGTGTTGCTAGGATGACAGGAAACACTTTTTCACTGTAAGCCTGATAAAGCACTGGAGCAGGTTTCCGTGAGAGGTTGTGGAGTCTCCGTCCTTGAAAATATTCAAAAGACACCTGGATATGGTCTTGGGCACCTGGCTGGAGGTGGTTTTTTTGCAAGTGGTTAGACCAGATGACCTCCAGAGGTCCCTGTCAGCCTTGACCACTCTGATTCTGTCATCTGTCACAAACAAAAGATTTCGGCAGCAGAAAAAACCCTGACTTTTGGGGGGTGGGATGGTGGAATTATCTTGTGTTACAGTTTTAGTTATTATTGACTTTGCCTCTTTACTAACAGAGAACATTCCTGTGAATGTGCATCTACAGAGAATACCAAATGTCTTCATTTGTGCTTTAAAAAAGTCTCTGAAAGAAATGTTCACACAGAGAAACTTGGTAGTGTGTTAGAGGCAACACTGCAAAATAGGTGACAAAGTCATATGATTGTTAGATTTGGGCAGTTTTATTGCTATTCCTGATGAATATCCTGTCTAAAACACTGAAAGAAGTGTTTTCTCAGGAAAACCAGAGTTTTCTCAGGAATCTCAGATTTTTCTGAGGCAGGGATATTTTCCATTTTTGGAAAGTCCAATATGTTTTGAGGCATGGCTGTGATGTCTGATACAACATTCTTCGCAATTCAAGGGATCAGGATTAAATGAGTTTTGTAGTAGTTTTACAAGTTTTAGTCAAACAGTACATGAACAAAGATTCTTATCAGCTAGCTATTTATGTCTAGATTTCAGGTGTATATTCAGATAAATATATAAATCGTGAACTTGTTGCTTTGATTTTTAGAAGTGTCTTGAATGTCAAATATTTCAAACTGTTGCAGTCTTTTACAGGAAATTTTTACTAGTAAGTGTAGTAAAGCTGAAATTACACAATTGTGTTCCATGTTTTTATTGGTGCAGCGTAACTTGCCACGGGGTTTTCAAGGATTTTCCCTGTTTCTAAATACATTAAACTTCCGTTTGTTTAGGAGAATTAAGTCTGATTTCATTCACTAACTATTATCTTCTGGGCCAAAAATAATGTTTCTGTGAGTGATTTCTGGGCAGGGTCTTTTTTAACTTAGTCATGATAATTATACCTGTGAACTGTAAAAGCTGGAAAGTATTAAAATATATTACAAAAAATAGAATTTGTGCATGAAATTTTGATGAATTTCCTGGAATATCTCTATCAAAAAATAATCTATTAACAAATAAAGTTTTTAAAAGTTGCCTTGCACAGATAAAACTCTAAAAATTAATCTTTCCAGCTGATGATTGCCTTTTACACCTCTATTAATGTAGAAAAACTACTAAATGGTGACTTTCAAAAGCAAATACAAAAATTAGAAGCTGTAATTGAAAAATAAGAGCAAAGGTAATTTTCCTGCTCAGCAGTCCACTGAGTGTCAGGTCGATCAAGTAGATTCAATTTACAGGATGTATAAAAATAGATGTAAGGAAAAAAATCCAAACAATCCCTTTGTGTGTTCGTTTTTACCAAATGCAGTAGCCAAATTATGAAGTTAATCCATAACAAGATTTTTTTGTTGTTGCAAAGATTCTTTAGTAAGTGGTTTGTTTAACTAGAAAAGAATTAAATGATGTATTTTTAAGAAATTATGGATAAAATGATTGCCTTAGAGGTCCATAGCACAGTAATTTAGATTGCGTTTCAGTTTTTACATAGACTTATTGGAGTTGTTTAGAAGAAAGCTTAATAATACATTAACATTTCTTAATTTCTGATTGAGGGAATGTATTTACCAGTTTTTAAAAGCTGCTTCATATGCAGTTCAGTTTTGTGCTATGTTTTTGTTCGTACTTTTGCAAAGAGTAATGTAATAGAACAATATTTCTGTTTCGGGACACATAACTAAAATATCCTGGTCATCATTACCCATTTTACTGAAGATGACCTGGTAGAGAAGCTGAAGATCTGAGACAACAGAAGCCAAACTGATGGTCTTCCATCAACTAAATCACATTTATATATTTACATCATACATTAAGTCACAAAAGTAGGTAATGTTAGAAGATCCTTGCAGAAAGAAAGGGCTATATTCAGCATAAGACTTTAAAAAACAAACCCTTATACTAAGTCTGTTTAACAGCCAAAATACAGCCACAGAAGAACAATGGGGCAGAAAAGTGTCAGAGGATTCCAGACATTATTAAGTGACTAAATACAACAGAATAAGGTATAGTATACCCATTAGAAGTGGCAGGAGACTCAACCACCAGCACCAATGCATGGCAAGATTTTGACAGATCTGGGCACTTCATGCTGTCACCAGTTTGTGGGATCCAAGTTAGAGTAGCTTGCTTGAATTTCAAATATTTGTTAAGCTCAGTCTTGTTCTGAGCAAAATAAATGCAGTGTGTTAGAACTCTAATCAAGGGATTATTTTTTATACAATCACCATTTTTTTATCCAATCACCATTTTTTTATCATTCATAATTCAACTTGTATACCGTTAAGACAATATGCACAAATTCTTAGTGGTAGCCCCTTCTTTGGTGTTATATTCACACTTCCACAGACACCCTGGGTCTCAAGGTTGATGATTTCAGTTTGGATTGTGGGGGGAGATGCAGCAAGCCATTAGCATCCAGGCCAGCAAGTCTGTACAAGGCTAACAAGTCCTAACGCTGTCTCTTCAGTTTAACACAAAGCCTATGCAATGGCAACCATATTTACTGGGTAGGAGGGCTGGCATTTTCTTTTCACCCATGAGCTGAGAAAAGGATTTTCTAAAGGGAGGCCCAGGAGCACAAAACAGCCCAAGAACCTGTCTACTACTAGTCAACACCTCTCAACAGGTGAGGATCAGTTGAGAGGATCAGAGATCCTAGCCTGTTTCCATTGTACTCAGATTTCCCCATAAAAAGTCTGAATTCTCCTGGTGGACACATCAGCACTGACACATTGAGGTTGTAAAACCTCAGGAGACCTGAAGGAGCAAAATGTCCAAACTAGCAGAAAGTCATGAAGGAATCAAATGCACTAGATAGGACTGTTAAGAAGCAACAGTTGTTTGAGGGACAAGGTAGCTATAACTTTTAACCTAAGGTCAGGGAGCAGCAAGGGCCAGTGGCTGCATAAAGGGACAGAGAGCCAGGAGCGAAGGGCGGCAACATGGCCAGTCACCTCTTCAGCCATGGCAGCCTCTCTCTGCACCTCCCTGGAGCCCTGAGCAGGGGTGCCATGGGCAGGGGTGTCAGTGGAGACCCCCATGAGGCTGGTCAGAGCCTGTTGGTGTCCTGCTGGCCCTCAGCCCTGAGATCCCTTAGAATGCATCATCAAAAGAGAGTCAGACTGTCAAGAGTAACTGTGGATGCCTTAAAACTGAGAGGACATCCCAAAATGCTTTCTGTGTGGCATTGGAAACACAGGATGGACATTTGTAACCTGGCTGAGGGACTGTCATAAGAAAAAGAATAGGGAAGATAATGGAAACTGTTACAGAAGGCAAGAAAACAATTTGTGGCAGAATCTTGGAGACAGTATAGATACATCACTGTTAAGACTTGCGCACATGATGGAAGTACATTTGTGATTGGTCTTGTCAGGGAGCAGCGGCACTTGCTGCTGTGAGGGCTGAGGAGCACTGAGGGCAGCAGCAAAGCAGGCAGTGACACCTTCCAGGGGAAGCAGGGCAGGCCCCCCATGAGGCTTCTCTCAGCTCCTGCTCAGGCAGCTCTGCTTCCAGAGGCTGACCCTGGAACTCCTCACCATGAGCACAGGTGGAAAAACTTGGAGAAGATGGGATGGGAGGTGCGCTGGACAGCCAGACTGATCTGATTAATAAATAACTCATTCAGATTTTCTTGGACTACATCATATTAAATAGCACCAGATAAGCATCTCTCCCACCCATTATTTCTTTAGTTGCTATTATTTGTTTCACACCATTGTGTAGATGGAAATGACAAACAGTTGTGGGGGCACAATTATTTGACTGTCCTATTATCAATATCCTATTATTTTGCCCCAACTATGAACTATTAGCAGGCTTAATTGTACCTTAGTTTTTTAGTTGTTCTAAGCATTCAGCTCACACCCATGCCACTGCAGAAGATTTAATTGTTAAAATTCATTCTGACTTTAAAAACTTTTCAGAATATTAGATTAGTTCCAAGGAGAAAGTGACAAACTGATTCCACTTAGAATATATTATCTTGGAAAAGTGCTAGTCATCCGAGGAAAACTTCAAGCAGGAATTAAACAGAATGGAAAGCATTCTAAATAAATGAAGACTGGCAAGGAATCTGAGAGACAGATGGCACAACCTGGATGAAAGAGAAAGAAAACAAACTGAACTTTAATATAGCAACTCAAACTATGTAGAGGTAACACATCAGGAATTTTCTGGGAAACCTGGTGCCATCTTAACTTGTCCCTGCTGTGATTCTATTATTTTTGCCACTGATGTTAGCTGTCACAGTTACAACATGCTAACATGTTTATGTATTGTAATTACAAGTTATGCTAACACATGCCCCAGCTGTCATTTTGAAATGGTGTGACACCAAATATTTTTGAACAATTATCTAACTCTTCACAAGCAAAGAATTGTAAATCAAATCCTGTTGAGAGATGTGTTCCCTTGAAGAACCATGCATATAGCTTAATGCACCAGTTTCTGGGAAGAGCATTTAAAAGCATAGGGGAAAACAAGAGTGTAACTATGATATACATTCGAAATATGTGTTTAAATGTGTAAATTCCAAAAGAGAAGTTTAAATTCATATGTCCAGGAGAAGGTAAAAGGAACTTTTCAAGAAGGTTTTTAGGGGACAATTACAAATGCTGATCCTCAGTTCAAGTATGCCAGAAGTAGATATCCCACTGACTGCAGTTACCTTAAAAGACTGATGTAAGAATATCATCAGAATTAAAACCTAACACCATTGAAGCTGAAGGTAATCCTGACATTTACATCAACGAGCAAGGATTTCTTTTCCTTTCACTATACTCATTTCATGTACTTTAGCCACTCTAATAATTGACTTCAATGGGACATCTGTGTGAGTAGGAACACTACACTGTGATTCATCATCAAGAATGTACATACTCTCAATGACTGCAATATTAATCTATGAATGCAAGTGAAACTGCTTAGGAAATACTTATCAGAGCATGTAAAGGGACACTATTCATTGATCTTAATAAAATACTAGAGTGCCTCTAGTAGCAGGAAAAATTCATTATGTGGAAACAGAGAATTAATATAATCCCCCAAATTTTGTAATTTTTAGGTTTTGTTAGTTTAAGCCAGGGAAAATAAATAAAAATTAGTATAAAATGTATAATTGTAAAATATAAATTAATATGCAAATATTAAAAATTAACATAAAGTTATTTACCTTAAAATATTTTCATGATCAAAATTTTTTTGTGAGATGAAACAATAAAGGCGCTGGATATTTTATGAAACTTCTTACGGTGTTTATTTTTCAGGGGCAACATTACCGTAATCTTTTAAAATTCAGTTCATAAATACAGTTTGTCCAGTTTATAAATTATATTAAGATCCAAAAATTGTTATCTTACAATTAAAACTACTTTAATTTAATTTATTAATTGATTTGGCCATGAATTTTAAGCTAAATCCAGCCATGCAGTAAATGTTCATCAGAAAGTAATAACTAAATAATACAGTAGTGGTTATGAAAAATGAACTTCTACCCAATCAGTGACCCCATGGGTTTACTACTAGCATCTAGTCTGAGTAAAATTTGAAGACAGCGTTCACCTAACATATGACCTGTATGCCAAAGTTACTCCACAGGGACCCAGGCTCTCTTTCAGAGCCAAGTTAAGCATTCCAGAATTTTGGCTTTGACCTTAAGAAATAAACTAATGTGTCACATCTGTAGGGACACATCTGCTGCAAATATGTGGAGAGGATGAGGAAGGAGAAGGGGGGAGAAAAAAAAGGTAGTTTTAAAGGGAGAGGTAACTCATATCCCATGCCCTACTTGTACTATTGTTAACTTTCTCAATTCATCCTTTTTGTTGAGGTCATTGTGAAGACAGGTCCAACCAGCTATGCCTGTTAAATACTTGAAGTTTTTTATAAGTACATGTTATTGACATAATTCACATAAGATTTCCCTGTGTAATGTTTCAAACTCTTTTTAATCCATTTTTATTTAATTTCTTAAGCACAAATTTGTAAAAGCAGCTTCAGTTCAAGTTTACATATCTGAATGAGAACTTTTCTGAGAATTTCTGAAACAGTAAGTTTAGATACCATGTTGTAAGTATTAAGTTCATACAAACGTTGAAGCAATGAGCTTTTATTTATAATTAGTTAAGTAGTGTTTATCACGTCACAAGTCTTTAAAAATTATTTGGAAGAATGAGAAAACAGTCTGCTATTTTTCCATAATCCCATTTTTGTTCAAAAAATACAATTAAAAATAGATTTATGTTTATATTAACAGCATAACATTTTAGGAAATATAAACTAGTAGCATGTCTTAAGCTGGCAATTTTCTGTGTTTCTAAAATAGATAATAGCTGGAGAATTTCTTGAGTTCCTTTTTTGAGTAATACAGGTGTTGTATGTCTTGCTACATGAGACAGAAGTGCTGGTATAAAAATGTGTCTCACATAAAGTTAAAGAGCTAAAGAAACACACTGATTCTGAGAGACAACAGTGTCCACATGAATTTTCAAGTGTACAAAGTGGAATTTCACTTGGCCTTTCTGATGCTCAGAAGTTCAAGGAGAGAGCTATAAATGAACTGCTAAGATGGAAAAAAACAACCAAACAAACAAAACCACCCACAGCCTTTTGCAGGGGCTTATTATCTTTTACACATTTTGCATGATAGGTTGAATCAGGATTTTGAAATAATTACTTTATTTCACTACTGTTTTGTTTAGTTTTGTATTCACAGACATTGGTATGCTCTGGAAATACCTAGCTTGCTACTACTGCTTTGATCTTCATCTGCTTGCAATCTACTATTTGACTAGCCAGTTTAGTTGATTTAGGCCACAGATTTTTTCTTCATAAAGTATTTAAGAAAATGTTTGCTTATTACTTCAAACGATACTTCAGAATCTGTGTTTCTCTTTTCCTATCTTGTTGATTTAACAAAATTGGCACTGCAAATTTGTCTTATAAAAAGGTTTTACAAAGAGGAGAAAGGCAATCAATGCATAAAGTATCTTTCATTTATCTGTTATTTGAACTTAATTTCTAAATTTCAGAGGCCTGAGAACACTTTGTGGCTAAAGGTGAATAATGCACTCAGTTATAGCAGTGGTCAACATAAATTCGATTTCAACATAAATTCAAAATACAGGCATCAGGTCTAGTCAGTGCTATGAGTCAGCAGGGTTTAGATCAGTATCTGTGTTTCAGAGAGCTACAAAGCAATTGTCCTGTTAAACTTGCAGCAGTGTGTTAACAATTTATTTGCCTGTGCCCTAGAAATCTGAGTGATATGATCAACAGGAGATAATGGCCTTCTCAGGGCATGTCTCCAGAGAAAACAACCATGATTTCATAAAGCGTTTGGCAACAAAAAAGGTTAGGTTAGCAAGCAAGGGTAGGTTGTCTAGCACCTGCCAGTGACAGAGCAGTTTATAAGGTAATTTTCTAAGGCACAGGCCAAAAGGAAGTTTGACTATGTTGCTGCATCAAATCAGTGAGGAGGACAAAGAGCTTGGTTATTTGATTATTGGTCGCTCAGGTTCCCATTTAGTATGGGGACTTCAGTTCAAAAATTTTTTAAAAACTGCTATTGATATTAGAACCTATCTTTTAGTCCTCAAGAACGAAACAAGCAATAGATGTGAGCAGTTTTATTTATCCGTGGTCATGTAAGTGGAGAACTGCATGTCTTATTCTCACCCATGTATCTCATCCAGAACAAGTGAATTTTTTTGGATATAAAGGAATTAAATTTATTCTTTTTCAGCTTTGACCTTTATGTTTTTAGAATAAGTAAATATTGTTGGGAAATGGGCAAACTGCGAAACTGCTGAAAATTTGTAGTGATGTGCATAATGGCTAGAAGTTCTAATAGTGTCTATGGCTCCAGCTTCAGTAAATATTGCAGGTCCTCTTTTGAACTTCAGGTTCTGCTGGACACTGTGATAACCTCTATTATGGTAATTCATTTATTACTATGTTTCATGTGTGGTGCCTGTAATGAATTCAGTCATATATTTTGCAGTCCTAATGGTATCTTACCTTAATACTAAAAAGTTTGATGTTTGGTTTGTTTGGGGGGCCATATTTCAACTGACTGTAAGAAAGCCACTTTAAAAGATATCATTTCTGGAATTAGTTGCAATGAAAACTGAAACCTCTCACATAACAGAATGCATGTAAAATTCGTATCTTCATACTGTTAACAGAAACTAGCAGGTGCCTAGTCCTCAGCTACATATTGGGAGAGCACAGATGTACTCATTAGCAGGAAACATGAAGGAATTAATTGGCAAGAAGAAATGTTTTCCTACCTACTATGACTTTCTAGCATTTGCTCTTTCTGACAACATTTCACTGTAAGGCCTAACTCATGTTGGAGCAAAAAGGATGTGTCCAGTCACAGTGGTGGTTCTAGAAGAGGGGGATTTCCTGATTTGCAACTGGAAACACACAGAAGAAGCTATGCAATTCTGAGTCACCCCTGCTGCAGTTAATTTTGCAATCATTTATACATACTGAACTAGCCCATTTGTTTGTCCAGGCATGGTCTATTACCAAAAATAATCTATTGCACTGAGTGTTATGAGTACTGCATAAATATTTCAAAAGATGTGTTTGTGCTAGCAGGTACGGAAAAGCAAAGACCAGTTCTGTAGCTGTCATTGCATATCCCTCTAAGGGAAGCTTAGACCAGTGATAAATCAGACAGGGACACCTGCGCAAGTGGGCTGTTGGGAAGTTCCTTATACTTCTTCCATTTCTCTTTATCCTCTCTTATCTCCCATTTCTTCCTTCAGAGTTTGACAGAATCTTTATCTCTGAAAATACAGTACACATACAAAGCTTTCTGTATGAACTAACACAAGTGTAGACGAAGGAAAATAAACAAACCGCCCATGACTACTTTATCAATGCAAAGCCCTCAGAAGGCAGGCTGCAGTTTTTCCTGCCAAGATTGAAGCTGGGATGTCAGGGATAGCAACTACTGCAGGAAGACCAAGTCTTCCCATTAGCAGCAGACATGGTATGATGTCCCCCACCTCCTTCGTGGCCTGATTCTTCAAGGCTTTCCATCTCTGCTCTGCCAGTTTCTTGTTTCTGTACTTTTTGGGGTTTTGCTGAGGAGAAGTTCTGAGCTGGATCTCATGAATGTTTGCTAATAATGACAGAAATATTGTATTGTCCTTGGATTTTCCTTTGAAGTGTGTACAAGCAATAAAGTCAGTAAAACACTGTGGAAAATATACACGCTGCTGTTACTTGAATAAAAATTACCTTTTTTCACTAAAAACCAATCATTGCACATTCTATGAAATCTTCAGTTGTGGTTTTTAAATGCTATTCACCCTATTTGTGCTAGTGTCTTTGAATTTCTCAGATTATGAACAGTGCTGGATTTAACTTAATTTTTTCCTTTATATCAGACTTGGCTTAGCTAAATTTTTAGTGACAAGGAAGTAATTTTCTTCTGTTTCAACACTCCGTTCCTGTTCTCAGACATCAGTTTGAGTTTCAGTTGGCTTAAGCTGTAGGTAAGGATGAGTAGTTTTGTTCCATCTTAGCCAGTGCAATTTCACAAGAGCTATTTGGTAGCAGCCAGGAGTGGAGAATGTAAGTACAAAAAAAATCAATGGCACTGCTTGGAACATTGTTTCAGAAATAAGTTATTTTCCTGGTGTCCAGTTAAAACAATAACCTGAAGATTTAAAGGCAGTAAACAACAGTAAAGTTAGGGTAAATAGAGTATCTTAATGGCAATATCCTCATTTATATTCTCTGACACTCTGGAAAATGGCATTGTCATGACAGACAGTAAGCTGACTCAAATTCAAGACAGAGTATACTTAGTACAGGTGTATAATTTATATACCTTAGGTATTACTTTAGAATGAAATGGTGTTGCTGGATTGGATGTTAACCATTTGATAGTGAGTTTAAGTCATAGATATTCTTGAGTTTAAAAAGCCCAGGCAGATTTTGTATTACCAAGAATTCATCATTAGGAAAGATGAGGTTTTAAAGAAACATGTGGAAGTCTGAGTTTGGCTCAGTTTCTGAAATCATTTCAACTCGGATCCTGATGCACAGCAATTAGAACTCATGTGCTGGTTTCCAAGTATGCTTTAGGCATTATGTTTACTAAATAGAATCTAAGCAACAGGAATGACATCTTTGGGGAAGGTTCTTGTTCAATTTGGAAGTTCCCAAGACAGGTGTATAGTGAGACCAGCAATAATTTTTTCTTCAGTCCCTTGGCAATCCTTTTATTAATATACATGCCTTTCTGCCACTGCATGCAAATGAAACTTCTCGAAGGCTTTGTTTAGAATTTTATTATTTATTGTTTCAACTCAATTTTCAATAATATAGTAGCACTTGGGCTCATCTGCAGCCTCTTCCTTCTCCATGCCAGTGCCCAGTGAAGTCCAGCAGTTCCCATGGGACAGGCATGGCAGCCTGTGTCTGCTCCATCTTTGTTGTGCCTATCTTGGATCTTTACTTGATTTGTGGAGGCACAAGCTCCTTCACTGAATGGAATTGGAGTTAAAATCAAGTTTGTTTGCGGGCCAGTCTATTTTCTGTTTTCAGGAATTAGAATTTGCACAAGAACTAGACTATTAAAATAGTAGCGAGGCCAGACGGCTGACTTCAGATGGCCTAGTTGCAAGGGAAACCTTATTTTGTGATGTTGCATTTGCATGGATGGAAACACATTTTGCGAGTATAATGGAGTTTCCATTTGCAAACAGAATTTCTGTCCTCAGTGATTTCAGTAGCAACTGAGGAAAAAGATAAAAATAAAGAAATTAAATACTAGATATAAAAGTTTCCCAAATTTCGCAATCAGATGTCTTCCACGCAGCTGTTACTTTTTCTCACAAATCTTATAGCAAAATAAGATATTAATGTTTTATTAAGCAATGATTCATTGAGGAAGTTTATTGACATAACCTGCTCCTCGTTGCTAGCAGGATTAGAACTGAAGCCATTTTGTGTGCTGTAGGAGATGTTACTTTTCGATAAAAGGAAACTGTAAAAGATGTATTTCTAAATTGCTTGCACTTAAAACAGGATTTCAGTCCAAAACTACACTCCTGCACTTCATTTTGTCTCTACCCCTTCCTCCCATTATGTCCACGTACCATGGAGAAAAACAAATTCCCCATCTTTTCTTTAAAATCCTCTCTCCTTCCATTCCAAGTTACACTGTCATTCTCTCTTTCATCCAAAACTGCAAGGATAGGTTTGTTAATTCATCTCCTACCCTTTCTCACTTTCATGGGTCCTGTCCTGGGTTCTTGCATTAGATGTTTTTTTCATCCTAGCATCTGGTATAATGCTGTGTTTTGTCTTTAGTCTGAGAACAATGCTGATAACACACTGATGTTTTTAGTTGTTGCTAAGTAATGCTTATTACCCTGATCAAGGACTTTTCTCTCTCTCATGCTCTGCCAGTGAGAAATGAGCAGAGACAGGACCCCCAATCTAAACTAGCCGAAGAGGTATTCCATACCACAGCACATCATGCCTAGTATGTAAACTGAGGGGGGCTACCTGGAAGGCCCAGACTGCTGGTTGGGTTAGGCTGGGTGTCAGTTGGCAGGTGGTGAGCAATTGTACTGTGCCTCGCTTGTGTTCATTTTTTTTTCTTCCTTTCCCTTTTTAGTTTCATATTTTCTCTCCTTATTTCCCTTATCATTATTATTAGTAAGAGTATATTAGTATATTGTGCTTTAGTTGTCAAATCACTCTTACCTCAACACATGGGGTTTACTTTCTTTCAATTCTCCTCCTATCCCAGCCAAGGGAGTGGGGAATAGGGAGGGTGAGTGAGCAGCTGCATGGTGCTGAGTTACCGGCTGGGCTTAAAAGGCAACAGTTCACTGACTGTAGTCCTTAGGAAATGTTGTTGACAAGATCATTTTCTGGCCTGTCAGTCAGACTGTCGCCTTTATCCGAATAGCTGTATTTGATTCTTCTCCTTCCCAAATCAGAATTTTGTTTCAATTTTTTAATTTTCTGTGTATCTGTTCTGATCTGTGTTATACCCCAGCCCTTCTTCTTTTTCTCCTTATACTTCAAGAAATACATGAATTTAATTAGGGCTATATTACACTATTCTACAAAAAAGGGGTTGCAACTGCACTCTCAAATTTTTTGCATGTTGATTTAAACAAATTGATGAAGTCGTATACTTGGCCTTGGCTGTTCCTCTGGGAAATCAGCTGCTGCAAAATCAAAAGAACATAAGTTTATTTAATTCTTTTAGAATTTATATTCTTTAAGTAGATAAATTGGATATATTGTTTCTAACTTAAGAAAAGTAGGACATGAGTAAATTTTGTAAGACGGTCCCTGTGAATTTTTCTCAGTCCTCACATGACTAAGTGTATACAGAATTTGCTAACATGCTAAAAACCAAATGCTGGAGTAGTCTGGTTAAAGACGTGCAGAATTCTGCTTGTGTTTACATGTCTGTATCTGGGACCTCAGAAGTTAGAAAATATCACAATTTAAATATTGATGATCCAATATAAAAATGCACCAAGGAAAACACAATGTGAATGATAGGTATATATTTTAGAGATTATTTCTGTTAGAAAACAATGAAAATTTAATGTCCAGGAGACTAATTTTTGGGTGAATAAAAGAATGTCTGTTGTTACTATGGCTTTCATATTGAGTAAGAAATACAGAATCCAATATTCTTACACTTAGAGTAATTCTGCTCTTCTTCTTATATGAATTAACCCCTACAGATAGGAGCAGAAAGAGAGGAATGTCCCACAGATACCACTGATTTACCATTTGCTATCTGATAAACAGATTCTGGTTTACATTATCTGGTAAACAGATACCTGTTTTAAATTTAAGAATTTTTTCTAACTTCAAGATACCTTTAGAGAGAGCAGTGAATCATAGAATCATAGACTAGTTAGAGTTGGAAAGTACCTTAAGAACACCAAGTTCCACCCCTCCTGCCATGGGCAGGGACAGCTCCCACTAAACCATGTCACCCAAGGCTCTGTGCAGCCTAGCCTTGAACACCGCCAGGAACGGAGCATTCACAACTTCCCTGGGCAACCCATTCTAGTGCTTCACCACTGCCACAGTAAAGAATTTCCTCCTTATATCCAGTTTAATCATCCAGTACAAAATAATGGGTGTGCTACTGAACATGCTGCCAAGATTGCTGTGTTGTAGGGAGTCAATTCTTAAGAGAGAGTAACTCAGTAACTGTGAGCACTATGAATCACATTCCTTCAGAACCTGAAGGAATTATAAAGAGATGGCCACTTATGCTTGAAATAAATTCTGTGTGTTTAGGTGATGCAAATATTCTCATACTGGCAAAATCTGTGTACTTTGCAGTTTGACCTTCCACAGAGTTAGGGAACTGACCTGCCTTATAAAGGCAGCAGTGGCATTACAAGCAGAGAAACTATGTCTTTTTCTAGACACCTTTACCTGCTGCCTGTCTACTTCAATTCTTCTACTTTATTTACCTGAGGAAAATGTGATGCAGTCAGGCTAGAAATCTCCAGTCTCACATTGACTCCAGTTGACTGTTTTCCTGCCTGGCTGCCTTGATCTCTGTAAGGAATTAAAGTCAAGTCTTGTATCACACTCAGGTATATCTATCTATTGGCTATTTAGTACTGATCATGAAATTTTTGTTCCTTAGCTAATCTTGAGAGAATGTGCTCCTTTTCTGAGAATACGGAAGAAGAGTATTAGTAGGCAGTTGCACTTTCAGGATTTTACAAGGCTCCTTCTTGTTGTTTTTACTAAATGGCACACATTAATTTGTTAAAGTCCTTATAAAGACATTTGGGCAGAAGATTTTTACTCTTGGGTGATAATGTTGTTCAGTGCTACATCACTACATATCAACTATTTGTCCTTAGCATTGCGTAGCAAAGGCTAGTGCTTTGAGACCTCAATCCAGACAAATAGTGCTAAGCTAGTGGAACCATCAGTAGAAACAATGCCATCTTTGCTGAGGAAGAATAACCACAAGCTGGTTTTTATGTTTGTATATGGGTCTTATCACATACAAAAATTATTTTCTGGTAGCTGCTGCAGACATGAATACATAGTTTAAAAAAAAAAAAAAAAAAAAAAAAAGGAAAAGCCTTTTATTTTATTTAAAAAAAATGAAATCTGGGAGGGGATGCAGCCAGGAGAGGTGGCGCCAGCTGGCTAAAGGGATATTCCATACTCTATCATGTTGGATCCAGTAATGAAAGCTGCAGGTAGAAGATGTGGAGTGGTTTTGGCTTCCAAGGTATCCATCACTCAGAGTGGCTGAGGATCAGTTTGCTTGTGGGAGGTGGTGAGTCGTTGTCTTTCTTTACGTCACTTCTTTTATTTTTCTTTCATTCACCTATTAAGTTGTCTTTATCTTGATCCATGAGTTTTCTTGCTTTTGTTCTTCCTATTCCATCACCTGTCCTACTGGCCAAGAAGAGGAGTGATCGAGTATCTGTGAATGCTTCGCTTTGATATGAGGTTAATGAACCACATCAGGAAAATATGTAAAAGTTTCCCACAGACACTGTGACTCCAGCTGGGTATTGGATGAAATTTGTGGTGAGCATATTGATCCAGACAGCACCTGGTTGTTTTGAATCTTACTACTTTAGGCAGAAGCTCCCTGCATGGCTCTTGCAAAGCCGTAACTAATACAAGTGACCAAGGTAACTGCCTGCACTTTCAGAAAGAGAACTGGCTGTTAGTCATCTCCTGTGAAAAGTTCCATGAGATCTTTGCAGAGATTTTTACAGCCATGGTAAAGCTCTCTCTGTGAAGATACTTTCTTATTATCCAGATTTGAAATTTATTTTCATTACAATGACTATATGGAAAAATCAGCAGTGTGAAGAGAAAAAAAAGTCCTGGTTTTTTAACAAGAGATACAATCTTTTGGGCAAAATGGTACATTTCTGTCTGAGATAATTCACTAATTTTTGTATTTTTCCCAGACAAAAGATTTGCAATAGGCTGGAGTAACTACTTGGTGCTGTTTAAAGAACAGTGGAAAATTTGTCAGAGAAAAAATACCTTAAAGACTTTTTTGTGTGTGTGTGAAAGGAATAGGTCACATTACATTTCTGCAACTTATTTGAGCAGTTAATCATTCCTCTTTGCTTTAGCTGAGGTGAAATTAACTTTTAAACCTAGACCTCTGTGTACGTAAAATACTTAAGCAAGTCTTTTTTTCAGGTTTTACTAAGCAAAAAAGAAAAATTAAAATTTCATTTTAGGCCACAACTTATTTAAAGATATTTTAGCAAAAATAGCTGTTTATTAAAACAAAACAATATTTAATCACAGCTTGATATGTGTAGAAAAACTTAACTAGTCTTCAATTCATTATTGAGTTCAGTGGGAAATGTGTGTAACTTAATGCTTCATTTTTCAGTATACAATATTTAGGAGGGGACTTCAGTTATTATCTAAAAATCTCAAAGATATGCTCAAGTTGTCTTCACATTGGTGTTTTCAAAGAAGATATTTGCTATTTTAAATATTATTTTCCCTCTACCTCACCTCTGCTAGACATCAGCTTCACTAAAACGAGACTGAAACATCAGTTTCCTTTGGTAAAATTTGAAGATGCATCTCACAGTTAAGGATAGAAGAATTTTATTGTTGTTTTCTGTTTCTCCTGTGTGAGAATTCCTTCTAGATGATGATCAAAAACAATGCAAAGAAGTTTACTTGCCTTTTCATATTTAAGCATAAATGAATGCTACCCATAAAATCAACAGTATGTTGTACATAACTGTCAGCCATAATGTTATCATGTTTGAATATTGTAAAATCTTTTCTGTTTATGGTGTTGAATCTCTTGTCATGGGGGGAAGGGGAGAGAGATTGTAGAATAAAATATTCCAATGTGATGGAGTGAGCTTTGAAACCACTAATCATTTTTATGCTTTTGAACTCTTTCTGCAGTACTTCAGTAAAGCATGCTATTTCTTGAATTGTTTCACCTGTATTTCTAAGACAATACACAGATCACTTTTTATTTAAAAATATGAATGGGTGCCACAAAAGAAAACAGCCTTTCAAGTAGATAATTCTGTTTTCCAATTACTTTTCTTGACAGATATCCTTCTTTTTATCCTGTGTTGAAAGATAAGAGATTCAAGCTTTAACTGGTTCTGTATACAATGAAACATTTTATATTGTGTATATTGTGTAGATCCTTCATCAGTAGTTGACTATAACATGAAACATTTCTTAACAAGGACATAATTTTCGTTGGTCTTTCTTTGAAAGATTTATCATCAGTCATATGTGGCTTTGATTACTGAAGGAAGCAGCTATGCAGAAAACCTTGGTGTGATGGTTCATGCCGCAAGGATAAGCACATGCTTCTATGGGCCATATGCTTTTCTGTACCTAGCAATAACGTTTATATATGGAACTGAAATCCTACTCATTCAGCTTCTGATTATTTCAGAATTGGATGAAAATTAACTACAAAGTACATAAACTTTCAGCTCTCTTGAAAAACATCTTGGCAACACAACAGCAAATGAAGAAAAGTTCTGACATATATTTTTACATAATTTTCATTATTTCCTAAAACAGGTATCAAAGGAACAATGTTCCATTTCCATTGTTTTTAACACCAAAATGGCTTATATGCTATTGAAAGTATTTATTGAAGCACATGCATGCAATAAAAGCATAGAACACATGCAGGCTTATACTCACACATACCTGTACATACTGAGAAATAAGAATGTTTTGTTAGGTATATAGACAGCCAATTTCAGCTGGACTGGAAGTTCTGTGCAATATGAAAGATTTTTCTTGTTTGTTTATTTACATGCTGCTTTATGGTATTTCCTCCTTAGAAATATTTGAAGATATCAAACAACCTTTGTAGTTTGTGACATGGTCACAAAAAGGAAACAAGAAGGCTAACTGAGTAAATAAACTGCACAAAAAAATATCCTGGAACCACTGAACCCTAGCTTCTTTCCACCTGGAATGCAATCCTATAGCATTCTTGACTATAACACATAGTCAAGAATGACACTAGGACAGATAACAAGGACAAAAAAGAAAACAAAGCAGTACAAATGCAACTTACCTTACTAAAAAGACAGTAAAGAGTTTAAATTAGTCCATGCTTTTTTGAATGAAAAGCCAAATTCAAGAACAGTCTCTGTAGCTAGGGCTGGATATGTCATATATTTTTATTGAAAAAAGTAAACACAGCCTTACAAAATACAGCTGAAAGTGACTATGAGGTAGTGAGTCATGATGTGTGGGATGAGTGTTCAGTTTTGCAACCATGAACCCTTTCACAGCAAATGTGAGGAAATAATGAAACAGGTCTCTTGCAAACTTTCTTGTAGTACAGCAGAAATTCCTGCACAATCTACCCTTTTAACAGTGCATTATCCCTTTTTCAGTTCTTTGGAACAAGAATTCTCAGAGTGGAACCTTACAGTGCAAAGAGATTTAATCGGGGGAAGCTAAATAGATCTTAGAGTCCCTACTTGCTCTTGCTAACAAGAAAGTTTAGCTATGAGTAGAAATAACCGTCAGGAAGGAAGTTTTGTAAATTTGTATATGGAGAATCCTTGAAATGGGGGGTTCCTTTTTCAGCCCCGGAAAAACTGGGGAAAAATTGGTCTTTTTCAAAGACTACGTGGTATTTCAGGTTTCATAAACTTTCTGAAAATACTGTTGTGCTCTATTTGCACAGAATATGATCATTATAATTACATGTGACAGCTAGAGTCTATAGCCTCTAGTATACAAGAGAACTGTGTGAGAATGCAAAATCATAGAATCATAGAATCAACTGAGTTGGAAAAGACCCTTGAGATCATCAAGTCCAACTGTTCCCCAGCACTGCCAAGGACACCACTGACACATGTCACTAAGGTCCTCATCTGCATGGTTTGAACACTTCCAGGGACTGTGATTCCACCACAGCCCTGAGCAGCCAGTTCCAATGCCTGAGCACCCTTTCAGGGAAGAAATTGTCCCTAATATCCAGTCTGAACCTCTTCTAGTGCAGCTTGAGGCCGTTTCCTCTTGTCCTATCCTTTGTTCCTTGGGAGCAGAGACCATTCACCTCCTGGCTCCATCCTCCTTTCAGGTAGCTGTAGAAAGCAGTAAGGTCCCCCATGAGCCTTCTCCTCTTCAGACAAAATACCCCCAGTTACCTCAGCTGTTCTCCATCAAGACTCGTGTTCCAGGCCCTTCACCAGCTCTATTGCCCTTCTCTGGCCCCACTCCAGTACCTCAATGTCTCTCGTGTAGTGAGAGGCCCAGAACTGAATCATGGCACACCCTAATTCTGGCCCTGGCTGGGAGAAGTGTCAGCCCTTGGCCATTTGGATCCTCACTGGCTGGGGAGCCAGGAAGGCACAGCTTCACATGGCACATCCGCAACCAGCTCCATGTGCTGTGCTTCGCCCTGTGACTCGGTTTCCCCATGTGGCCAGGCTGCACTGCCATGGTGGGATGCGCAGCTGGGCTGAGCTCCTTGTGGGATGCAGGAGCCTCCTGTGGAGCTGCTGGCCGCAGCAGGCACCTCGCCCACACCAAGTATATTGGAGAACTCATTTAGGGGGAAAAAAATTAAAAAAAAAGGATGAAATTCCAAAGCCAGCTACAAATCTTGTAACTTCAAATTTGCAAGCCTATGTGTAGGCTGAAACTGGCAACTGCACAAATGCAGAATGTGAGCCAACCACTTGGGCAACAGTTTCCTACAGCACCATCTGCTTTCATAGTGGTTTGCAAAGCTGACCATGTGCTTACGGGCATATGCTTGAATACAAAGAAAGAATACAGGTTCTATAGAAAGAAGCAGAAACTTTGGGAGCCTGAAATAGTCTTTTCCTTCTACACTGCAGTAGTGAGGTATTTGGGCACTGACAGGGCATTTGGCACCATGCTTCAGGGGACATGTGGATCAATAAGGATGAGAGCTACAGAGATGTTCAAAGGCCTAGACAGTGTGATCTAGAGGGGAAGCTTGAACAGCTGCAGGAAAAGCAAAATGTTGAGGAATATAAATCCCCAATTTGTAAAGGCTTTTGCTAAAAGGAAAGGGAAAAACTGTTCTACATGTCCAAGCTGAATAGCACATTTACTGGAGGGAATACCTGGATTAAGCAGTGGGAGAAATGCATCCGCAATAAGGACTGTAAGGAACTGGAACAGATTTCCTGATGTTGCTGTACTTTTTCACCACTGCAGGTCCATAGGACCAAGTTAAACAAATCAGAGTTAGATATGCAGAAGGTATAGTTTAACATGACTTAAGGCTCAGAGTTAGGTTAAATGACATCTCCAGGTATCGTGAGTCCAGGGCTTTATATGATTCTGTGAAATGTTGATTAGTCTTAATGAAAGATGCTGTTTGAAATGAAAAATTGAAAGATTTTACCAAGAAACTTTCAGAACAAATAATCCTTACATTTTCATAATCATCCCTATTTTTTTCATCCAACTACTTGTCATACTGAATCTCATTTCATTATTATTTTCAGCCATTTCAGATTTGGGACTTTTCCTTTCAGCATAGACGAAGGAAGACAAAACTATTCAGTATAGCTGCATCGCTGATCTTGAGTTTGAAAAAATAGCTGACAGATATATTCCATCTTTCCTTTTCCATAATGACTGTACTAAGCCAATAACTCCAGCCATGAAGTTTTATTTACTTGGTTTCCATTTGCACGATTAAGTTATTGAGACTAAGGGAGTATAATTTCACATGGACAAAAGAAGCAGTCGGTGTTCAGACCTGTTTCAGTAACCTAAGGTTCTGTCAGAATCTGCTTTAAGACTCTTAAAAGCGAGATGGGATAGTACAGTGTGTTTTCAGATGAAGAGATCTGATTAGGAAATTGTTTATTGACATTCTTAAGCATATAATAAGCTATTTAGGAGGTATTCACAATACGGAGTTCAGTGTACACAAAGGACTGAAATATTCTTCCAATTAGCTGTTGTGTGTTGCATGCAATTTCAGGTGAAATTTCATGCTGAGCCCCTTATCTGTCTTTGCAGAGCATGTAAACCAAGAGGAGCAGTGATTCTCACAGTGACAGCTTGATCCACAGAAAGGAGAGGTCTTGTGCCTTATGAAGCTTCATTAAAGAGACACAGAGCGTGCTGAGCTTGGCACTGGGGAGGACTGACTGGAGGGAATATGAAAGTTTCAGCCTGCTTGCCCCTGCTGTGTACCCTTGACTGAAGAAAGGGCACATGCTGATTTCTGCTGATTTCCACTTATTTTCTTTGGGGAGGTGCTGGTGTTAGAGAAATGTTGATGGAAGCCAGGGGACTATATATTACCCCATCTCACAACATCCCTGCAAAAGCTTTGAAAGAGTGTAATGCAGAGCTTGTCTTTTCTACTACTACTCCAAACCAGCAGAGTGCATTTTTAAAAGGGAGTTCCTTGAAACTGCTAGGGGATGATTTGATCTTGAAACTGGATAAAGGGGGAACAGTCAAGATTAAAAGATGGAAATGTATAACCAAGGTGTTTCACAAGCCTTCCCCCAGAAGCACCATGCTTTCTGTATTCTGCATGGATATTTGGGTGTCAGAAATTTTCTTGCGACTATTACATTGCTGATTCTCAATATTATATTCTCCCATACATTTTCTAAGGAAAGAAATAGTCCAGCCTAGGATGAAGGTCTTCATGGCACTTGTGAGTCTTGTAGGCTCCCAGACACCTCTTAAAGGAAATATACATTTTTTTTAGTATCTATTTATTATTTTGTTAGTTACCTTATTACAAGAACATTGCTAAAATGATGGAAAATTGAAAGCATCAGGGTGGAATTTTTCAACTTCAGTTTCACTTAACGATGTATGTGAGTCACAGATGAATGGTAGATTTCAGTGCTCCTAGAAATGTTCCTAATCAGTTCATGGTGGCAGTTAGGGACCACTGCAAATTGCAGTGCTGAAACAGTGTCATGGCTGGGATGGCAAAACTGGCATGAAACATTCTAATGAAAAAAATTGTAAACCTCATTCTGATAAGAAGTTGGAAGCCAAAGAGCATGAGAAATTACAGTTTCTATCAAAACCAAATGCTTGCAGTGAAAATCTAGCATGTCTCTCTGCCAAGCTTTGTGCTACCACAGTGATGCCTATGCCAAAAACCACCTATCCATAATGTTGCTTTTAGCTTACACCTGTCCATAAAGTTGCTTTTAGCTTACTTGTGCCAAAGAAGCAAGCTGTAGCTCAACCTAGTTTCATAAGTTTAACTGTTTGTTCTGTATTTTGTATTTTAATATGACCATAGTTGGCATTACAGATTGTTCTTTTTCTGTAGATTGCTTAAATTATTGTTTTAATATAACGTTTTTCAACTGTACCAGTATCTCTTTAGAACCGAGGAAGGCTTCAAACTGTAGCAAAATGGCATGTATGGAGAGGTAGAGAATAGGCAAGAGAAGAAAAAGGGAAAATTTAGTGCACAATTATACGGGATGCGACAAAGAACGATTGTTTTGCATTTTTTTTACTTGCCACAAGATGGCACCAATTAGTTTCTCCTGGCTAGAGACTCCCAGTTAAAGAGTTCCGTAGTGTGCAGATTCGGGGAATGCATTAAAAGATGGAAGTTATGTGCATTTTCCTAATAAAATACTGTTGTGGTTTAAGCTTAGTTGTAAATTAGACAAAGCATGTAGCCTGCTTGTTTTCCCCCCACAACCTGTCCTTCTC
>WYDI02000400.1:0-41934 GCA_009867235.2 Psittacus erithacus
TCCCTTATCATTATTATTATTGGTGGTAGCAGCAGTGGTTTGTGTTATACCTTAGTTACTGGACTGTTCTAATCTCAACCTGTGGGAGTTACATTCTTTCGAGTCTCCTCCGCATCCCTCCGGGAGTGGGGAAGGAGGGAGGGGGAAGGACAGGTTGTGGGGGGAAACAAGCAGGCTACATGCTTTTCTAATTTACGACTAAGCTTAAACCACGACAGTTGTTTTTGGCACCCAACGTTTAGAAGATGTTTCTATTATTCGTTACTGTATTTCTCTCCCAAGAACTTGAAAATTCAATCATCCCATCTTAAACAGAGAAGAAATGGGTAGATATATGTAGTAAAGATGCAGTCAAAGGCAGTAGTGCATGGTTGACAGGAAGTAGAGGCAGTTTAAAAATATGAATCAGACATAGAATGACAGATTCTGTAAAGTACTAAATTGCTCAAGTGTAAGACTGGGCTTCTGTTGATGCCAGAATATCAAATATCTCGAGGACCTCTGCTTGAGGAAAAAAAGCCTATTCCAAAGCGTATTACAGTCAATTTAGACTGCTGATGCAAGAAACTTTCAGTTGCACCTCACCTGCACAGCAGCCTTGCTTCAGTCAGTTCAGGAAGTAAAACTTTTTATCATTTCATTCACTAAGAATCAGATTTGAGAAACAAACAGCATTTCCCAGCATCAATCTGAGGACAGGATATAGGCTTTCTTGGGCTCAAATACAGCATCTTGCTCCTGTGCCTCTGGGCCTCAGTGGTAGCCAATGGCTAAATGGCAGCTAAAGCATAAAACTCTGTTTTTATTCTCTTTGAAGACCACCCATGAGGTTTTTTCCTTCACTTTTACAAAGCTGTTTTTCACTGGAAATAATATACTTACCCCTATATGTACCAGACAGGAAAGGCTTTCATTAATAAGGCCAGTTCTGAAAATGACTGCATTAATTTTCAGCAATAATTTCAAAGACAGGGAAAAGTTTCTATATCTCTCTCCCCGACTGTGGGATTCCAAAATTTTATGTACACACACAAGAGTATGCATAATATAGCTTCTGAGAAAGTTTATGACAAGTGGAGACTACAAAACCTGACTAACAAGAATTGAATGCGCTTCACCCGAACACAAGCAGTCTTTGCCTACCTGTGAGTCTAGTTTTGAGAAGTCACATTTTCAGAAATGTGCCTTTGGTGGTGAATAAAAATTATATTTGCAATAACATGCCATTTCTCCATTAAAAGAATACTTTCTCTCACATGCTATCACTCATCATACAATTATTATGTCTGGGATAAAGTTTATCTCTGTGCAGAACACAACACATAACCTTGAAGTCTGCTTGCAGATTATCTCAAGGCTTTGTGACAAACGGTTCTAGCATTGGGTCAAAGCCAAACATCACCACTTAGGACAACTTTTTAATGCAAATATTGATGTTTAATGTCAATGAAGAATATCTTTATGTAAAAGTAGTCACTCACATATCTAGCTTTGTGTACTTGAAAAGATGCTGTGTCAGGCATAGTTTTGAGATGAGCCTGTTCAAACCATTTATTTGAGAAAAAAGACAAAATCTTCAAAACTGTGTTTGAACTAAAGACGAAAAAATCTCTCAACCCAGTGACTCAGAGAAAGCTCAGAGAACTTAGATTAAGGAAGTTGAAATAGATTTGCAAGTAATTTAAAAGATATGAAATCTCCTTGCTGCTTCTTGCTTTCAGATCAAGATCTTGTTCCCAGTCTGCACTGGGATTTCTGTTACCTGGAAAAACCTCCTTTTCTATTGTTTCTCCATGTTTGCTTTTTACTTTTCTGAGGGGTATCTGTCCATGCCACAAACTCAGTCTCCCTTCTCATGCTTTTCATCAGCCCAGGAGCTTCTCCCAGCTAGTGTCATGGATATGAACATCTGCTTTCAAGGAAACACATTCCCTCCTTCCAGGGGGTCCTGTCTCATCTCAAGCTCAGTAGTTCAGACAATGTGAACTCATGGAATTCTCTCTTACCTATCACTAAGACTTTTTTATCATATATTGTATATAACATGTAATAATCATAGGGTGAGAAAAAAGTAACATCAAAACATACAGAGTTGTTCCATCTGAATTTATTTCAAGTTTGTGTAAACCCATTAACCAAAATAGCTACCCAAAATAACACTTTATATGTGGAGAATTCCACAGACAAAACTAATATAGTATACGTGAAATATCTGCTTAACTTAAAATTGCTGTATGTCTGCAAAAGGTCATAGTTCAACATTTTATTTCCAAATTAGGCTTTCAAGTGAATAAGAGTTAATCATAGTCACAAAAAGACCCTCTCTCCTTTCTCTCTCTTCCTTTTGTCTTGTAAGACAAAATAAAATGACCAGATTTTCCTATTAAATTTTTTGCTGTTTCAATCATAGGACATTTAACAGGGTGGTCCACTCCTTTCAATCTTAAAGCAGTTGTTCAGGGAGCAGGGAGGTAGTGCTGGACTTGGCTGACCATATTTGATTATCAGAGCCAGCTGGAAAGGGGTCAAATGTTGCCTATAAAGGACTGAGAAATCTCAGCTGTAAAAAACAGCAGGAGGTAGTTTGGCTCCTGTGATTGATCCTGAAGTAGTGGAAGCATGCAAGAAAGTACAATAAGGATCCTACAAATTGTTTAGTAAAGATTAGTTTTCCTTTCTGCATGCATATGTGCATGTACATGTGGATTGGTTGGTTTGTGGGTGGGGTGATCTTCACATCTGAGTAATAAAAAAATAGCTGTTTGAGAAAAATCTCTGAAAGAGGTACAAGAATGTTGTTAGTTCTTTCTTGCTTGGAGAGGTGGACTAGTAAAGATGTTTAAAACCACTGGTACTCATCCTATTTTTGATTGAGAGGTTTGATTTTGGCTTCATTTGCATGAGAAAGAAATGCATGCACCTGCAGTAGGAATTTCAGAAAAGATTAATAAAGTTGGGTGGTTAAAAGTTGGACTTTTGATGTCCCCCTAGAGAATCTTAAAAAAGCCTGACATTTTCTTTTTCTGTGTGAATGTATTTAATATTCAAGAAAGTCCATTTAAAAAGCAGGGGAAAAAAAAACCTTAATGATAGATCTTTTAATTTATTTTATGTTTTTGTGTCTTAGAGATAAATTCTGAATCTTTTCCACACGTGAAGTTAAAAAGGATAGGGTTTTTAACACAATTTCAATTGTATGCTTTAGTCTGGAGAATGATTTTTTGTCCAGATGATAAAACTCTGAAAATACAGATGTCATATCTCTGGAAAGTGTTGATAGAATTTTAACAGAAACATCACAATAACAGTATTTTAATATCACTCTAATTCTACTATAATTCAGAATATGCTTTCTTCAGCCATTATATGTTAAACTCAATAGTTTAGTTATACATATATATGACAGAAATAAAGGAACTTTGTATTTAAAGTGTTTTAAACCCAGGTTGTTGGGTTTTTTTTCTATTGAGGGAGAAAAAAAAAAACAAACCCAACAAACATTGCTCAGAGAGGACTGGATTAGCAGAATGTTCACAAAGCTAGTGTAGTGATTAATTAAAGTTCTTGGAGAACTGGAACTCTACACCTGTTTAATGCTCCTAAGACACTCTTGGTTGTCTCAGAATCATAGAATAGTTAGGGTTGAAAAGGAGCTTAAGATCATCTTGTTCCAACTTCCCTGCCATGTGCAGGGACTCCTCACACTAAAGCATGTCACCCAAGGTTCTGTCCAGCCTGGCCTAGGGATGGAGCGTTCTCAACTTCCCTGGGCAACCCATTCCAGTGCCTCACCACTCTAACGGTAAAGAATTTCTTCCTAATATCCAATCTAAACTTTCCCTGTTTAAGTTTGAGCCTGTTACCCCATGTCCTATCACTACAGTCCCTAATGAAGAGTCCCTCCCCATAGCCCCCCTTCAGATACTGGAAGGCTGTTATGAGGTCTCCTAGTTATATGGGAAGGACCTGATTAAGAAAAGATAAAATGCAAGAATCCATAGAGGTATTTTTATGAATTCTGTCTCCGTTTACTTTTTAAATTGTCAATGTTAAACAGATCTAAGTCTGTTAGATTTGATGGGTTTGCACCAAGTTTGAATCTCGTTTTCATAGCTCATTGAAATGTCTTCCACTTTCCTCACTGGACTTTGCTCAGGCTTTAACAAAAAGCAGAGTAAGGTCTGAAACTTGTCTCTTGCCTGAAAAGAAGAATAATGTGAGGGGTAAAAAGAAAAAGAATAGTACCCCTGGAGAGCAAATCAGCAGCTATTGTATGGTTATTAAAAAAAATATATATATATATACATACACACAAGAAAGACTTATTAACTTTGTTCCTGTTAGCAGATAATGCAATTTATTTCATTTGAAATCACTGACAGTCTAGGTTACAGAAGATCAACTCTTATATTTTTTAGATACTAAAACTTTTTTTAATTATTTTAATTGTTCATGTTGGCTTCTGTTTGACAGCTGAGGCGGGCAAGTTCACAACACTGGTTTCTTCCACTGGATGAGGTTTTTTCTGTCAGCTCTTTAAAACTAGAGGCTAGACTGTCTTTTAGCAAACTTCTTGAAATACACTTACACAGGAAAAGTATCCTGTAATCTCATTTGTTTCTTCTGTATTAAAAATTAAAAAACAGGCATAATTCCTTCTGTGTCAATCACATTGAGGAATACGGAGCACTTCAGCAGAACTGCAAATCATGATCCAAATATAGAAACTTTTTTTCTCTTAAAAGTGTACTCGCATGTAACAAGCAAGACCTTGCATAATTTTACGTGAGAATTTCACTGACTTATTTGCCAAGGAAATTTAGGCATTGTGCAAGCATGGATTAAAATGCAAGATTTATCTTACAAATCTATAAGGTCCCATAGCACAACTGCCATCAGAAATATAACAGAATTAATCAACACAGTCCATATGTTCTAAACAGAAATTTTTAGTTTGAAATGTTTGATGAAATGAACCAACTATAGACCAAACCAGGGCTAGTTCCATTTGGACTTGCTCTTTCATGGATATATTCCATACAGAGAGGACTGAAAAGTACTTTTCTCTGATCATCCGTACCCAGTTGCTCTTTCGCATCTCTTGATCCTGGATGTACTCTAGGTTCCACAGCAGAAAACTGCAGCCCAGGGTATTCATGTTCATGTGATAGACACCAGGGAGTGGTAAGTTTGCTGTATTGCCAGCAGAAAATATGTGCCAGTGCCCGGAAGATCCATTTATGTGCGCAAATTTCTTGTCAATGGATTGTACAAAGTCTTAAATATTTTTCATTTAGCTTCTTTACTTGCACCTTCTCAGGAGAGATTAAGAAAAAAAAGGAACAGACTGAATAGGTTTTATACAGCCTGAGGTTAGTGTAGGAAGGTGAATTATCTCTTTTTTCCAGTGAAGACAGTAAGGCTCTTTTACAGCTGAAGTTTGAAGTTAGATGGTTTGAGATACTTCAAGATTAGTTTTCTGATCAACTTTGAATCATAAAATACTATGTTGGAAGGGACCTTGAGGATCATCTGATCCAACCTTTCTAGCTAAAGCATGACCTAGACTAGATATCTCAGCACTAGGGAGTCCAACACTTCCCTAGGGAGTTTCTAATCCTGATTGTTTTCATGACAAATTTTCCTCTTGTGTCAGTCAGAATCTCCACAGAAGTAACTTGTACATGTTATCCTTTGTCTTTTCCATCTGACTCCTTGTAAAAAGGGAGTCTCCATCTTCTTCATAGCTTCCTTTTAATTATTGGAACATGGTTTTCAGTCCTTCCCTGGACTTAGCCTTTGTGGATGTGCACATATGTGTCTGAGTGGATCTGCCTGTCCAGAAAGTGCACCTAGGCACAGGCAACCCGACACCTATATTACAGCATTCTGCTAACATAAGATCAGGTTCCCTGGTGTGTGCTGATGCTTGCTGCTTTTTGTTTGTCATAGGGTTATTTATACAATGCTCCACACCTGTGTTTTGTGTTATTCATACAGCACTGCAAAACTATCTGTCCCTTCTCCAAAAGAGTATTCTCCCTCCCCCTTTCCTAAGCGAGATTAACTGAGTGGGCCAAAGTAAAACCATGCTATTACTTTTCAAAAAGTGAAACTGACTTTGTTCAATGTCTACTGTCTAAGCTTGCCTTTATAAGGAGATGCAACCTCATTCCAATAAAAACTGATGCATTTAGAGGTTTGAGGGGGGGAAGGGGTCTGTTAATGAGACAATCCTAACAAACAGCAGTTGCAAACCAAGATGACTTCACTTCATTACAGCAAAAGGCTGATTTTTTATGTAAGAGCAATATGACTGCGTTTCATCACAAGCCCACTGCCATGCATTTTCCCAAATCGTATTAAATTTAGATTGTTCGCTGTTATATAGTCAAGGCTTTGGATACTTTAAAGTAATGCTGTGGTAAGTGATCATGTTCTTATTTACTTTTCAAAACATGTAGGTAAGCTTTCATGGGTCTTTTTTCCTGTAAATTAGTTGTATTTTGAAATACAAAATTATTTTCCTTTAGGGCTATCAAAAGAGACACCAGTCAAACTGGATAATTTTGCTTTGACCAGTAAATGTTTGTGGCTGTGTAAGGTAAGCTCTTTTTCTCTTTCTTTTTCTCTTTTTCTTTTTCTTTTATCTCTTCTCTTGTAATATATTTAAATAACTTAGAGCTGATGGTTCTTTCCTGTTTGTTTCCCAGTAATGAAGAATTCTATGCAAAATTACTATGTTCCTTAAAGATCCTAGCTAGTACCCTGCAATTTGCGTAAAGGATTATTATGCACTTTTTTTTGGTTAATTTTCTGCTAAAACATCAGCTAGAAGTTCATAGGGAGAGAGTTAATTTGATGATACCTTTATAAAAGGCATAGGTGCAGTCCATGATGTACCCGAGAGTTCTGGTTCTTGGTATGTGTCCTGACAATTTCATGCCTTCTTACTGAGGCAGGACCTAACTCATTAGCACACTGTGTGTTTTGTTTTTATTTGGGAAGTTTCAGTGGATGGACATGCCAGGGTCCCTCGCTCCTGGGGAGCTGGGAACCCAGACTGTGGTATTTCTGCCTCAGGGTCACATGTGGCCAGAGTGTGAATGTGTGATAGGATGGCAGGCACACTACAGCTCTGAGCTGTAAATGCTGTTTTCACGCCTGGTGGCCTTTTTGTTCTGGAAGAAGCAACACTTACAAGAGTTCACTCTTGCAAGTTAAGCTCTTGGCTGGATATTTGCCTGTTTGAAATAGTTTCAGGTGTAAGAGCTCAGATACTGCATCTATGATTGATTTGAGAAGCACAAATTTTGATGGTGAAAACTTTAGCTGAGAATGAAAAACCATAACACTTTTTAATACCTTCACAAAACCTGTAGATATATCTCAGATTCATTACTCTATTGCTCTTCTATTTTTTAATGTTCCATTTCCTATAGGAATTGTGACTGGCTATGGGGTAATTTCACTTGTGTGAACCCTGAAATACTTATTGCTCACTATTCATTCAGGTTCTTCTTACAAATGTAGATTTTGAGTACTAGTTTTATTTTTAATAAGTACAATTAAGATGTGGGAACAGTTACTCAAGAAAGCAGGAACCTCCTTAAAATTTATCATACCTCTCAAACTTTACTCACCTGTGTTTTTTGCTATGTTACATTATATACCTCATGCTCTATTTTTCTTCTCTGTTATTGCTGATGTTCTTAGCCAGCAAGGAATAAAAACTTACATCAAAGGCATAGGATGGAGACAAGTAGGTACAGAGAAGGGCAGAAGAATATTTAGATATTCTGAATTATTTTCTGGAACAGCCTCTTTTACCTAATTACAGTGTGTTCATTGTACATATGAAACCTAATGCTAAATGGTATGAATACCTTTTTGGAGCTGCATCCTTCCAGTATATGTTTTATAGAAAAAACTAAATTACTTCACCTCTTTTCTTGGAGAATTTTGTTCCTCACCCTGCTGCATATGCAGGAAGGTGCACCAGTGTCTTCTGATATTCCCGTGTTTTCCCCCTGGAGTTACATTCACAGTGGGGGGAAAAAAGAGGTGAGACTTCTCCCTCCCTTACGCTGTCAAGAAAGAATTATGATAATTTAGCCCTAAGTGTTTAAGCCATGGTCTGCTGCTGCTGAATCTAACTGAGGTTGGCATCATTTGAAGGAGTTTGCTGAAGTGTGAAAGACACTGACATGGCTATGATTAAAAAGTATTGAAACATTATACACCATACTGCAAGAGGCCCTTACTCAGGTGGATGAGGTCAAGGCAGGTTAACATGCAAGGAACACTTTAGCAATTGATGCTTGTGTACCTCAGGAAAAGATGTCAGAGTAGTTTAATCGGGTGTATCACCTCCTTCACTTTATTGGCCAGACTACAATCTGTACAACAAATTTTTGGGACCTAAAGGTTGATCTTTCTATTCATGTTTTTAGAATAGATTATGCATTGGCAGGAACCCCCTTCTGTACATACTTCTCTCCATCATATGTCCTTGATGTAAGCTTTTTATTCCTGGCTAGCTAAGAACCTGAGCAATAACAGAAAAGAAAAATAGAGCATGGGGTACATGATGCAACATAGCAAAAAACACAGGTGAGTAAAGTTTGAAAGGTATGATAAATTTTAGAAAGGTTCCTGCTTTCTTGAGCAACTGTTCCCATATCTTATTTGGACCTATTAAAAATGTAATTTACAAGTTTTACTTTGGGTTCATTTAAAAGTAAATGCAATATGTTAGCATGTGGCAAGTTAACTACACACTTTAGGATAGGATGAATGTCATTTCCAACACTCTGAAACTATGACTGACCCAATATATAAATATCTTTTGATATTAATATTTTGGTCCTATTTTCATGACTGTATCCCAGAATACAGATGAAAGCTAAGTATCTGTTTTCTTTTTCTGGCAAACAATGATGTCCTGATTTTTCCCATCTAAATTGCCCTCCAGGGCACTAATAAAACAAGTCATGGCTCACAAAGTAAATTTCCTGTGTACTAATTGAAAACTGTTTCAAATTTATTAGGGTTTCGATCATCTTCCCAAGATCTAATGCTTGTGTTCACAGTAGTCAATAGGACTGTTAATATATTTACCTGAAAGGTGAAAGTATTAGAAGTAGTTCCCAGGTATTTTAAAATGGGAGGGAGGGGAAGGGGGAGAGGATAAAAATAACAAAAAAAAAAAAACAAACAGAAAACCACACATTGCATATAGTTGAATGTGGTTTAAAACAGCATCTGAAACTGAGCATTCATTCTCATGAAATATTTGGTTTTATTGTACTGCCAAAACCTTTCTTATATGTGTTCCCAGACATTGGCTATAATGCATGATCTACTAGAATTTGCTGGTAGACCTTGCTCTACGATGAAAAAAAAGGCAGGATAGAGACAACATGATTTCTTCTTTTTGCTAGGTTTCTCTTTATCCTGCATAAACTGCAGCAGACAGAGAGAGAAGGGCTATTGAAATGCTCCAACTTTCTCCCCCTTCAAACCACACCACAAAGAAGTGTAAGGTCTGTTCAAACCATCCCCCAGAAACCCACAGAGAGTTTGCCTTCTACTCTGTGCTTCCTCTTTCCAAAATATTGTACTGGGAGGGAGGGCACTTGTCAGATTTTTTGGCACCACATTTCATAGCACAGTTCCTCTAGCAGGAGAACCACAACCTCTTGTGCAGACTGAATTAATAATAAGACAAAAGCATTTGGCCTCCATGTGGATGAGAGCTGGCTGGAAAACTAGAATTCTGGTTTCTGAAAGATTTCAGGGCTTGGACATTTGTTTTATTTTCTTCATCGTGCTAAATCAAACTGTGTAAAGAAAAAACAAGGCAGAGAAAAAGGAAAAAACCCTAAATCCTGACATCCTTATGTCCCTTATAGTAAGGATACATGTATGTTCTAAAATAGCTCAATACTTATATGAAGATCACCTATGGCTAAAAAGCAAAGCAAAACTCCTTTTCTCTCATGTCTTTAATAAAATCTAGCAAAACATCAGTCTCTTTTCATTGTTTTCATTGCAGCTGCTTAGGTTTGTGCAAATACTTAAATATTGGGCCAGGGTCTGGTTGGCTTGATGAGGATGAAAGAATGAAATATCTATAGAGGATCGTTTTATATCTCAGGGAATGTGGGAGACTGCATTTCAAATCTCATCCTTTTTCTGGTTCATGGTGATCCCCCAAGGAGGAGATGAGACAACACCCTGTTTGTGAAGTGTCTCCAGGGACGTCGCTCTCTGATGCTTTATGTTTTTGGAGAGATACAGTCTTTCTGATTGCTGTTCCATATTTATACAACTTAACTCCACTGAACCATGGCACACATTAATTCTCTGTCCTCATGTTTTGTCTAAGTAAAAGTACAGTCAAGGCAAATATACTCCTTTGGAATATTCTGTGATAGATCTATTTGAGAAAAGTTTCAAATAAAGATATTTGTGAAAATTATTAGTTTTCATTAGGAAAAAAAAATTGTTCTGACAAATCATAATTTTTGGGTAGAAAAGGGACTTTCCTGGAGAAGTCCCAAACAGCTGTAATGCAAAAGGCCTTTGCTCCATGTGTGTGCCCTGAAAGCTGCAGTTAACAGAAGCAGTCTTCATGAGATGGATTACAGGACTGGTTGTTTGTATGTGCTGCTGTGCCTACTGTTCCTTTCACCCACCCTGTCTTTCCCATTACAACACAAGAAACAGCACTTGAAGTCTGCAATCCTTATTTTCATTTAGCTCCAATTCTAAGCACTGTGGCTTGGGCTTCTTTCTGCTTACAGAGGTATGTTCTCAACCAGTGTGCCTAAGGGGACTACATTAATATCTGCTAGCTATTTTATCCCGCCACAGTCGCTCTGTCAAGACTCATGTTCATGGCAAAGACAGCAGAAGACCAGATGAGCAACAGTTGCAATGCTATAAAGTAATTCCCAGATGTAGAGGAGACTAGTTGTAATGGCTGTATTGTACATGTGGAAATTAAGTCTAAACATACTGCAGTCCCCATACACTTGTGAGCCAATTAAAATGTCAGTCATGACAGCAGCATAGTAGATACTGTGTTTCTCCTTCTGTTCTCTTGTATGCATATCTTTTGGGTAGGTTCATGATAGTTTATGAAGAGAAAATAAAGGAAAGATAATCGATATTTCACCATCATATGCTTTCTGCTATGCTTAGTACAATGCAGCACTTAATTCCAAGAACTTTAAGAGATACCAGTTGAACTCCAGTAATTTTAATTTCCTTCAAACCGTTCTAAGCAGGAGTTGCACTTTTTTGGTTTAACTAGTATTGTCCTATAAAGCTGCAGTAGTTAATTTATCATTTTATGAATGTTAGAATATATAACCCATGTTTTATGCAGATACATATTTTTTCTTGGCATAACTGTACTCCAGAAAGATAGTCAGAATCATGATGTGATTATGAAATCCATCAATAGTGAGATAATGTCTAATGGAAAAATCTTGATACCCATTCTATAGACTCTCCCAGATACGAGTTACTTTTAAAGACACATCAAAAACATTCTTTTGTTTTAGTGGACAATTTATACGGAAATAACAAGTCTGATTTTCAGTTTTATTTCAGATCAGTATGGGAGAGTAAAATTTCTTCAAAGTTAGCATAAATTGTGTCCACTTTATACCATTTGCAGTGATTGAAGAGTGTAGAGGTATTTGTAGGTTGGGTTTTTTTTATTTTAAATATCTAGATGAATAAAACTGAGTCCTGTAGCACAGGTTATTTTACATCCACCAGAGAAAGTAACATTTTCAGTTCTCCTTTATAAATGTTCAGTTTTCTCATTATCTTTCCAACTACAAAGTGAGGGGGAAAAAATAACAGTATTTTAATGGGCATTGAGGTTGTGAGAAGAAAGGGTCACAGAATTGTTTTCTTGCATGCTACTATGTCTTAATGAGCAGGGCTGCTATATTCAGTGACAGGCCATTATCATTCAGTGAAGTGCAGCATTATAAGCAAGTCTGTAGTTTCTTTGTCTTCAGAAGGGAACTATTCTTACACCAAAGCCATAGCCTCAGTTGCGCAAACTGGATTTTATTAAAAATGTTGGCAATTGAATGTTTTTCTTACATTGAAAAGTCAATGACTTCTGTTTCTGAGATTTCTTCCATTTCTGTTGCAAATATTGATGCCTTATATTCTGGTTCCAAAGTACTGTCAGGTATCTGCCAGTCCTTACTCAGTGCACATCTGAAGTATTTTGTTTTCCATGCAGAGGATTTGATAAGCCAATGTACATGGGTCTAAATGAAAAACAGCACAAAAAAACTCTATATCTGTGCAATTTCTCAAGCAAACCCTTGAGAAATTACCTCTTAGATTAAGCAGACTGCTAGTGTTAGAAAAAAGTTAAGGCTTGTGACTATATGTAAATGGTAAATGAAGTCACTGATTTCCCTCTGCTCTTCTATATCACAAATTTGCATCACTTCACTAGTTTTCAGATGGGTATTTGCAAAATCAGCATCCTTTCTGTATAATCTTTTTTATTGAGAATGTGGTTGTGCAATGCAAGTTTCCAAATTAGTGTGATCCTGAAGATAGCGGATTAACAGTTTCTGCTGCCTTTTCTTACATTGCTGCTTTCTTCCTTCTAGCTGAGCATCCCTGCTTTCTGCTCTTCTGTTTGTTTAGGTGACATATCTGGACTGCAGTTTTGCAGTTTTGAGATTAATTATGTAGGGTTTGGTTTGTGGTTTTTTGGGGTTTTTTTGGGTGGGGGGCTGGTTTTTGTTTGTTTATGGGTTTTTTTGCCAGGATTTAAGGACTGAAAGCCAAGAAATGTTAATAAGAGATGTTTTTAACTTTCCAAGTCACTATCTTGTGTACCATCATAGTCATTTGTGCTTGTAGGGAAGCAATTTTAAGTACTTAACTGTATTCTGATGGTATCCTCCTACTTCCTGATAAGAGCCCATCTACCACATTTGGTTACTTTGTTGGAGGTCCTATCTGAAAGCTAAATTTACAGGAATGTTGACTAAATCTCATTTCTGAAGACTCTTTGAAATGGCATGGGAAAATTGCGATGGCCTTGAGCATTCTTAATAGCAGATGAGTTTGGTTTCATGGGTTTGGTCTCTAGTACCTTTTACAATTACTTAATCCAATTAGCTTATTTAATATTACAAGATTCACTGAAGGAGAACCCCTGCTTAGATAAATAAAAAATAGAGTTTACCCCCAGATATCGTAGTAAAATAGCCAGGCACCACTTCAATAGATTTTAAAGCTTGGAAGCAACACATAAGAATATTAAAAATTGCTCTGAGGTCACTAGTACATTTCTGTTCCTCCAACACTTCTATTTATTTCAGCGGGGGTCCAAATATTTTGGAATCAGAGTTGCATACTAACACTGATTAAAGAACTCTAAGAAAATAAGCTATACCTTATCCTATTACTTTAGGGCTCTTGCAAAACATTTCCCCAAAGAAATAAACACTCATCAATCCATCTAAACTTCAGAATAGCATGGCATCTTTTAATGATACATTAGGCACAGTTGAAAACGGATGAAATATAAAGGAGGAAGTATGTCTTCCAATTTATAGCTTAAACTTCTACAAAGTTGCTTGGAAGGACTTCTGCTAGATTTATCTCCCTATTGTGTTTCCTTTTGTCTCTGCATTCCAGTGCTAGGAATTAGGCCTGAGAGGGAAAGCTATACGTTTAGCCTAGCCAGGGGCCAAGTACCAATCAGTCTATCTGAACATTCCTCTACTGTTAAAGGCAAACCTCACTCTAACAGAAAATCTCAGCTATGTCCCAAGACAATGCTACTTCAAAGGTCAACATATCATTCATGTCTAAACTTCAGGGACATAGTAAAACTGACATTTGAAACCACAAGCCACAATGTTTCCTTGAGATTGTTTTTAACATGTAAGCAGGAGTGGCTGGAAAGAGTCACACAGAAACAAAATGTGGACCTAACAAAGACAGGGGCATACAAAAGAAAAGCAAAAGCAACAAAATTTATACAAAGAGAAATATTTCTAAAATGCTAAAAGAACACTAGTTGCTATTCTGTTCTCAATATATGGTAGCTTGATTCAAGGGGGAAATAGAGATTTTTAGGAATGTCAGCATGAAGATAAACATCACACTAGTAGGTCAAGGGGTTGAGGAAGAGGATATGTTCACCACATTTTCTGGCTTTCTGCCCTACCTATGAAGCTGAGCACAGTTGTACAACAAGTTATATGTGATTACGATAATCATATTTAGAGACATATTGGCTATTTTGTTATTAAAAAAGTACATCTGTATCTCTCCAGGAGGAAATGCAGATTTGCTTCTGAGCCAGCTGACACAGCAAAATGGAAATCTGGACTGTCCCTTACTGAGCTGCACAGAGAACCTTTTCTCACTGCTTTCTGTTTTGAGTCAGTGTGTGATGACCTTAATAGTTACTTAATTTGTGCTGATTGCTTTGAGGAGCAGCTTGGATAGGTCTGTATGACTTTTTACTACATTCATATTAAGTGCCTTTTTTTTTCTTTGTCATGGTTTTAACATAATTTCTTAGTTTTACATGATTCGTAATACAATAAAAGAGATGTTTCCATGGTACTCAGAGCTTATTTATATTATATATTGCTATACACTTTATCCTACCATGTAGAATATATGTTACAAAGAAATGTGTTACTTAAGTCTGAAGAGGTATCTGCCAGGAATCCAGTGCCATCACTTTTAGGGAGGATTCAAACTGAGGTAGCTGATTATCGCAGAAAAAGTTCCCTGTAATTTTACATAGGAGCTTTTTTTTTTAAATGGGATATAGCTATATTTGCTGGTTTGATTCTGTCTTTTCTGTTTGTCAGTTTGAAGTATGCCTGTGCTCTTTATTCAGTCTCATCTCTACATACAGTCTTCCTTGGAAATTAAATCCTCCACCCCACCTCTTGTAATGAAAATCATGTCTAACAAATTTGCAAGGGAACCTAAGGTTGCTTTTGCTATCCACTTTTAAAAGTTACATGTGCATCAAGTCTTCCCCTTCCATCAGATCTTGTGCCCCTTCTCTTGTTTAGGCTTTGCAATTACAAACTGGGAAATAAACTGTCTATAATTATGTGCAATGTTCAAGAAACCATCTATTTTTGTTCCAATACAGATGCTAAGTAACAATTTAGTAAAGCTTCATGAACAAAGGAATACACATTCTCAACTCTATCAGTGAAGCACCGGCAGTCACTGATTCCCCTTCATGTCTTCTGAATAGGAGTAGACAATTAAGCAATCTCAGCTTCTTCATAAAACCTATCTTCCCAGTTGGAGTAGTGTGAGAAAGCTGTGAGAAATTTGAATATGAAGAAAAATAGGACAAAGAAGGAGATACAAAGATTGATTTCTCTTCCCCTAGTGAGTGTTAGCAATTAGGTAAACTGATTTGCAGTGAGGTCATCAGTCACAATTGGAAGCTAATTTGAAAATGGATTAGCTGAGGAAGTAGCAATTTCTGCTCTGTGGGTTCCAGCAGCAAGTGATTCAATTCTGTAACAAACCTCATAAACCGGCTGAGATCAATGCCTACCTAATGCGCCATTACACACCGGGCACACTCCAGTGACAGCACTCACAGCTGTGGCTTTAGCAAGTTTCCCTGCCGGGTTTCCTCTGCTCTGCACTCACTTTCCACAGGTGTGCTAGCTGATTATTTTGCCTAAGGGAATAAACAGTTTAGGAGAATTAGAACTGGTGAAACTGTTTCCCTCTCTCTAGAGAATGAGCTTTTCAAGTCTGAGATCAATGGCAGCAAGTGAGAGGGATTAGTTACCCCATGCTTACCTTAGAAAGGACTAAATCTGCTCCATGAATGCAGAAGTCTACAGTATAACAGTAGAGACTAATAGAGGAACTCCTGATATTTCTAGTGATAGGAGGACCTGATTCTGGTCAGGCTTTTGTGCTGTGTGTGCATATAGGAGGAGAAATATCCTTTTTTCCTGCTCTGTCTCCAGTTTTTACCTTTTTCCAAGACCCCAATGCCATTCTATCATCTTTTCTTAACTGCTTTGCCTCTTGCTATTTAAGACTACAGCCATATTACCCCATCTATCCTTCTTGGATCCCCATCTTCTTTCCCAGCCCATAGAGCTAAGGTCTAAAAGAGTTCCCCAGTTAACCTGGTGTAGGTGGAATGGTGATGTGAGTAGAGACTGGAGCCTGCAACATCACACAGTCAGACAAGCAGCTAATATGCAGCAATCACCTGAATAAAGTTGCTCAGGCATTTATTGCCAATTACCTCTGATGAATTTGGAGATATTTGCGCAGTGGTTCAAGTGGGAGACTGTGTGTTCTAATTACCAACAATCCTGTGATAATGACCAGTGATGGTCTGGAGGAACTCAGGTGCACGGTTCAAGTAAGCTTTACTGGGGCAAGACTTGAAAGACAGAGTTAAGGTTCTGCTGGGATAAAACATCTCACAGGTTTGCATGCCATGAGCAAAAAATTAGGCAGTTCAAGATCAGGCTCAACTAATAAGCCTTGAGGAATAGGGTTCTGTTGCAGTGAGATTTTTTTAAGATTTCTGAGAACTTCCTGCTCTAAACTTAATCAAAAGCTTTGGTGGGCTAATATAATTAGAATTTCATATTGAAGGTCCAGTTGGATAAATTAAACATACTATTTATGATGCTTCTACAGTGTCTCCTTGAAATAAATTTTGACTTCTTGAAGTGTTTAGGGATGGGGGGTGGCACTAGCTGTAGAAAACTAAATTTTGAAATGGAAATTAATCTTGAGAAAAAGGAGGGAATATTTTATTTAAAAATGTGAAAATGCCAACAATTCCAAAACTTAAAATGTAAACCTACAGAATCACTTATTTTCTGACAAAGTCTTTTAACAAGCTGGTATTTCTAACTGTAAAGCTAAATCATGACCATCACCAAATTACTAAGCTGTAACACCAACATAAATTTGGAAGCAATAAATGGATAAGTAGTTGAAGCAGATAAAAGATTAGACTTCACACCCTACTCTCAGGGCATGTGCAATTTATAGTTACATTTTCAAGTGGAATAGTCAGACACAATGTCAATATGAAGTATTGAGTCTCCTAAAATTGAGACTTTGTTCACCTAGATATTTGTGGTTGTGTGAGTGACACAACCTCACATAGAGCAATGAATCACATTCAGACTTCAGATCCTTAGATGCAGTTGCAAACGCTTCTTTTTTCAAAGCATTATTCAGAAAGATGCAAAAGAAATCTTGAGTCAAAATCTGAAGAACACTTCAAATGGAGTCCTTAAGAACATGAAACATTTCTACCATTGGACATTAAATCTTCAGGAAGCTCTCTGATTACGGTCTTCTTTAAAGGTAATCAAACAACTCTATATTAAAGTAGAGTCTGGCCCCACATGCCCAAGCTATTTTTAAAAGTGAAATTTAGTCTGAAAAGTGACTTGAATGCCTGTTAGAATTTTGCTGGGTATCAAGAAAAAAAGAAAAAAGATAATTCTGGAAAAACAGAGTTAGTGTGGTCTCTGCCTAAATGATCAAGGCCATATAATGGTGATATTCATGTACACTCCCTTCCCTGCCATGCTTTCCCTGGAAAGAAAGAACATCCACCTGGAGCAAGGGACTCACACTGTGCTCTGCTATGTCTTTTTTTCCACTCAGCTGAGAAATTAGGGTGCCAATGCACTGTATGTTTGGAGCAGTCTAGATATACACTTAAAAATTCTCTTGTGCTATCCTAAGTCTTACTTAGCTGCCTATCATGGTACTAATTTGACTTTTTTTTGCTTGGAATTTGCCATCAAAACAACAGGAATAAAATATCAAACAGAATGATGAAGGAAAAGTGGAAACAAAAAAACTGGGATACACAACCCCAAACTGATTTTAAGGTAAATTTTGACTAATTTCTAAGACAATTCCATTAAATCAGTGACTGTAACATCAGTGAGGTAGATGTTGAGACCCAGGATTTCCTCTAGCTCATTGTACCCAGCTATGCCTTTCTGCATTTTCACAGCAGCAAATACACTTTAGTTTCTTGTGTCACTATTTCTGCATAAATTTTTGAAATATAGTAATTGTAGGGACTATAAGACTTGGTACCAATCCTTGTTTTGATTTCTGAAGTAAGTATTATGTGCCATCTCTGGAACTGGCTTCACAAAGGCTTCTATGAAACCATCAAGAACTGTAGCTCCTGTTAAGATGTCTTTCTTAATAATTAACAATATTGTGTAGACATTCACCTACTAGCACACTTTCTGCCTTCAGTATAACTTTCTGCTTACCTTTGGCAACAGGGTGCCAAGTCTGGCAATTGGATGGGGCTACACCTGTTTTCAACACAGGAAAGGACATTATTTAACCTGAATCTAACATGTTAGTAAATGCTATTATTGGACTGTGTGGTCACTTCTGTACTGCAATCATACGTCAATATATGTCAACATAAAGTGACAATTTGTGATTATTGCATAGCAAATTAGAAGTGTGATGATATTTCCTGCCTATTCCTTAAAACAAAATGTCTGATGTCAGTGACACCAGCTCCCATTTTGTGACCCTACAAAGTGAAAGAGGCTGGTTAGGGGATTAGCTGTAGGAAATCTAGTTTTAGATTAAGTGTTGGCTAAACATGCCAAGTAAAATTCACCCCTACTATAGATCCACTGACTGCATAGGAATAGCATCAAAGACAAAATTTTTCTAACCTTGAAAACAAAATTTCTCTTTATTTCTTAAGTATTTCCCTCAAAAATCCTGACTCAAGTTCAACTTTTCAGTGTTGCCTGATTCATCTATACACAGAGTGAAAGAACTTTGTAATAAAGACTTAGAGGTAAATTGACTTTGTCTTTTTAACACAAAATGCATTAACAGGTGAGAAATCCTGTTGTCCTCTGCTCATGAAGTCACAAGAGCTCAAGTACTTTGCTGACATCTAGCAGAATGGACCCATTCGCAACATTTGAGTGGGAACATCCATCTCCTATGTAACCAGCTGAGGCTTTCTTGCTTCTTGAAGGCAGGGAGCCTTTGGGATACTTGATCTGTAACTAACTGTGACTCACAAAACCTTGCATTTATCAAGAGTGCTGTCAGATGTACTGGAGACGGATCCACAAGTCAGGATATAAAATTAAATGAATTTAATTTTGTAAAAAATTAAATTTTGTAAAATTAAATGTATTTAATTTTAATTGTTCTTCCCAATCCATTTCGCAGAGCAGAAATGATGGTGCCCAGTTTGTGTAAGCTGACATAGCTCCATTGAGGTGTACGGAGGTATGCTATCTGTAGCACTAGAATGTCATCTGTGGTGGTTTTATTGCATTTCTAGTCTTGTGGATTTATCAGAGACAGGAAAAAAATAAGAATTAGTCTAGGCCAACTCTAAGTTATGTATTAGATGTGGTGTATGATGAAGCTACAAGAAGAATAAAGGAGTTTAAGCCAGTCTGAGTGTCTCCTTCCTTAAAGGGTCTCAAAGAATGTGTTCAAGTCACTCTGTAAGTCAGGCACTTTTGTCACTTTAATTGTAAATAAGTATTACCTTATTTCATGAAGACTGGTCATTGAATTAAGCTTCTACTGACCTGAGATATTATGAGACAAATGAGAACATATCACAAGTCATTGGCATGTCTTCTCTGCAATGCCTTCCTACTAGCTAACTGCCCTGAAGATATAAGTCTGTTTCCTAAAATATTCTACAGCCAAAGTCTCAATGTTATTGTTCTGGTGGCTTTTTTTATTCACTGTCCATAGTAACTTCAAAGAGGGAATATATTATGGCTGTTTGCATAAAAAGATTTCAACTTCATAAACACATGGAAATATTTAAAATTAAATACTGTTTTAGATAGCTGGAGAAACACCAAGTTCTTGTTATGCATGCTTCTTGGATTCTGTGTATGAACAAGAATATAAAGTAAACCAATAGCTAAACATTTGTATATGAGTTTTCCTCTGTGCATCTTTAGAGCCCATTTGAAACCCACTATGTGTATTAAATTATGAACCATAACTTACTTCCCCATACCTAATTCAAAATCCACAACTAAATTTTCAGCTTTTTAAGACAACTTGGATGAAAAAAACGTCTTATTCATGTTTAAAAAAATAATAATAATAACTGGAGTAAATAATGTCCCTGACATTCAAAGCCAGCAGAATACTTATTTTACCTCGACAAGTATGACTCAGAGTTTTGGATCCTATTGGATCTCAGATCTTATAGGGTCAAGAGAAAAGCATATTGGCTAGTGGACATCTTTTAAGCAGCTACCAGCCTCTTCTCTTAGTGAAAGAAGAGTCTGTTATATTTTAGAAGACAAATGGCAGAGATATTTCACTCACACCAAATACCCTAAACTCTTTCTTATCCCCATGTATATGTCCTTCCATTACATGAAGGAAAGCCAAAATCCAGAGGTACTGTTTTTACTCTTGATTGTTTTTTCTCTTCTAGTGTCACAGTTTGCTTAGGGATTTGGCTTGTAGTTACTGAAGTCTCCTTAAATAACCACACTCTTTTTGTAAATAGTGACTCACTATGATCAATTCTCTGCCTGGCACATAGTATTGGCACTAGGCTAAGTGGAGTGAGAAAGCAAGATGTTAAATAACCACCCAGTGGATTAATAAGGGACTTCCAGGAATCTAGAACACGGTCTCTTTCCAATAGGCTTGACCATGAATCAGTCAAAAAAATATACATGTCAAAATTTGATATTAACTGGACGTTACCTACTAATCAAATCAGCATCCCATCTCGTATAGAATGGAGAAATAAAACCACCCCCAGTACCCAGTACTCAGTCAAAGCACACATAATACAGTCTGATGAACTTCAAATTGTTTATACAGTGGTTTTCACATGAATAAACTCTGGAATCTATCCTCAGTTTAGCTCTTCTGACTTAAAAGAAATGGAACAAAAATCCAATATCTTTCTGCCCAGACCATATTTTTTCATTCACTCTAATGAACAAAAGGTCTGACATGTCAGGCTTGTTGTAGCTGTGTTTAACACACGTCTGTAAGACTGGAGGACAAAAGTGTGTATCGTCTTTACTTCATGCCTATGGAAGAAGTTTGACACCCAGCAAAGATGGAATCCATATCCCATAGTCCAGAGGCTTTGTCTGTAGCAATGTGCCAAATGGGTTTAACATGTTGCCTGTCCTATTAACCCTTGATCTGTTCAGGTCCTCTGCTGACAAATTGTAAGATAGGCAAAACTTTTAAGAAAAGCAAAGCAGGTCCATAATGATGCATTGCAAACAGCCTTTGGGCTTCCTCTCCTGGACATCTGTGCATCCATGTGCTTTGGAACACATACAGCATTAGGTTGTTTGGATCTTTATAGCACATGCTTGCCTTGTGTGCCCCACACGCTATGTCATGATGCATGTAATTACACAGGTCTTTTAAAAGGTAAATTTGATATTTTTAATAAGTTCTTTGAATTCAGTCCTTCAGGTGATTTTCTAGTTATTGGCTGTTTGTTCATTATTTTGGGTCTCTGTTTTTAAAATTATGACTCCTATGCACTTGTATTTCAATATTTCATTTAATAGTAGGGTTGTTGGGTTTTTTTACTTGTTCTATTAAACACACTCTAGAATATTACTTTGTTTCCCCACATGCAGGTGTTATGAAGGTCATTTATATTTTAAAGGTATATTTATATTTTAAAGGTATATTTATAGTATGGTCACTGCGATTTCATATTCTCCTACCTTTCCAAATAAAAAAAAAAAAAAAAAAAATTATTAATCATGAATGGTTTAAATTTGTCAATTTAATACATCTCCCAGGAACTTGAAACACCTGTTGTGTTGACCTATGCCTTAGAAGAACTGGGAGGTTATATATTACATTTAGGCTTGGGGGTTAAAATAAAGCTTTTCTTAATAGTAGTTCCAACTGGGAATGGCTGCTCTAAAATTTGGTAAAAACAATGAGAAAATTTGTTTCCAGCTCCAACTCATTTACAAAATAAAAGAAATTAACATGAAAATGTAACTGAAACACAGTTGACAAAAAATGAAGTGCCATGGGAGAATAGCAAATTTTGCCCTGCCAAAACCATTTTGAGACCTGCTGTTTTCCCTGTAGGTGTCCACATGGCTTTGATTTTCTCCTGATTATAAAAAAAAACATAAACATTGGCAAATGCAGTGAAGAAAGAGTGCTGACCCCACTGTGTGAGCTAGCACTTGATGCTGTCTGCTTTGGTAGAGTCCTAGTTTGACTATAAAGATGTATTCATTTGGTTTTAATTTGAAGAAATTTTATATTTCAATAAAATCAAAAGGAAAATCCCTTTGTTCAGATTAGTGAATTGTGACAGTTGAGTTTTACATAGATTTGTGGTCAGTTAACTGTAGCTCTGTCACTGGTTTAGGTTGGTGGGGTTTTTTTAATATTTAAAGGAATAGATATGTAACTTTGCTAAGAACATGCAAACAAAAAGGAAAATAAAGAAAATCAGTAGTACAATAAATCAACACTGTAATTTTCTCTGTAGCTTGTGTACAATGGGAAAATCAAATTTAAGGTCATATTCAGGGCTGTAGACAGCTAGTTGCATGAGATGAGGTGACAGATTTAGTCTTAGAAATCTTTGGCCTCCTGGTACTGTGGCTGCAGTTGCTATTTGGCTAACTTGTGGTGTTGGCAGTGAGAACAGATTTATGCACATAAAGCTGCCATTATATTAGGGCTTTTATAACACAAAGTACACTTCTCAAGTTGTACCTTGGTCTGAAAAGAGCTGAAAGAAAGAAGCAATTGAGTACCAGGAGAATGGTACCAGATGCTGGCCTTTTGACATCAACCAGTGGGCCATGGCTGAGCACTTCCTCAGCAAGCCCAGGTTTCAGCCACTTCAGCTACCTCAAGAAACCCTCATAATAAAAAACACCATCAAACCCAAAGAGTTTCATGACCTCCATGTGGAGAAAAAAAAAAAAGAAAGGAAAAAAAAAAGAAAATAGAAGGAATTAACTAAACAAGAAGGTGCTAAAACATAAAGCATGCTGTTGTATTAGGTCCCAAAGTCAATGTAGGTTTTCAGAGGATTCTTACGTTTCTAATACCAGTAAAATCAGTAATTAGACTTAATTACTGCATCTGTTGCTCTTTTTCTGTACATCCTGAAACAAATACATGAAATTGTTCATGTTTCAGTTCTCCCTCTGTAAAACAGGGATGATATTCTTTAACTTCTCTTGCCCTTTCATCTGTACTTTCTGTGGGGATTGTAGGTTCTTTGGGGCTGAGTGTGTTTTTTACATCTTTAAATTCCATGAGGACGAGGTGAAAAAGCTGCTCATAAACAGAGAGATACTCATTAGGAATTGATTCCTGTAGTTTCAATTAACTCCTTTGCACTTTTAGAGTATCCTTTAGCCAAAATCTCCAAGTAGTTTGCAAACAATGCATGATGCTATGTTCAACCTCACAATACTCTTATGAGTTCATTAAAAATTATTGCAGTTTTGTAGATGAGAAAAACAGGGCGACATAGAAACTCTGTGACAGGAAAAACATCAGGCCATGGATTTTTCAAAGTGCCTGCTCCCTGTACTAACAAATAGACCATCCCTTCTCACTTGCCCTCTGCCAAACTATTTGCAAAGAAATTGTATGGGGAGAGAGTAGACACATGTCAAACTCTAAATGATGTTCTCTCTCAAATAAAAACCACAGGCACATATTGCTAAATTATTACACCATCAACATGTGAATAATGTGAGCGATGAAATATATAGAAATCAGTTTCAGTGGTAGAAGTTGAGCACATCCTTCTGTGGTTTGGATACAGAGAAAGAGAGTTTTTAATGCAGTAAAGGATCCCTTATTGAGCTGTGAAAACTTTAGCCTTAGATCTAGCGAAGTAAAATAAAGTGGAAATGGGCAGCAGAAGGGCAGAAATAAAGTAAAGGTTGAGGCACCTGCTTTATCCCTGTTGGAAAAGTCCTCAACACTACCTGCTTATCAGATGACAGACATAATATTCTGTTGATACCTACCGCATGATAGATTTAGTACTTTCTTGTCCCCAGAAAAGAAATTTCTTTTCAGATATGAGATTAGATTAGATCATTATATTTCTTTGTTATAATATATATTCTTCATTACATATTCTTCATTATATTACATATATCTAGATCTTTGTTACATATTTTGCTTTATATTACGTAATGTTTCTTCAGGGAAAGAAATTATGTCATGCTGAAAGCTGAAATCTTGAGACCTGGGATAAGTTCCCATTTCTGCCATAGGCATTTTATGTCACTTAATTAAACCCTCTCAGGTTTTGTTCTTTTCTGCTTTGCATGTTACATAATTCTTTAGAAAATGCTGTAACTAGTCCAAGCTGCAAAATATTTCCTTTTGCTAAAAAAGACTACCCCAGGACCACTCCATGTGGATGTGCATCTATCCATCTATTCAAGCAATTAGTGCAAATAAACAGGCACATATGAATCTATGCACAAATTTATATACCTATAAACAGTGACTGCTTCCTTCATTATGGAAATGCAGTCATCTCTCAAAGAAAGAATGGTAGATGTTTTCTTCTGGCAGTGTTTCTCAAGGTTTTCTTGAAAGAGAAAGTGAAGAATAGCTTCTCCAGTTGGGACTTGGAGAATTTTAGCAAGCGTAACATAATTACGTAAACTGGAAGTAAGCCAGGACACTGGGGTTAACACCCCTGCTTGAGTGGAAAAAGCCAGGGAACCGTTCACAGCTATAAAAGTGATCAAGAGCTGTGGTTTTAGGTTACACCAAAAATACAGGTAACTCAAGGACATTGCTAAATGCATTGCATTGAGTACAGTCTTCACTTATGTAGAATGGCCTTGCATATTTTTAATATTTAGGAATACTCAAAGCAAGTTTTTCAGCTGTTGCTATTTGCGATACAGAGAGGTGAAGAAATTAGACAGAAAAACTATATTCAGTTCAAATCAGTATTCAACTCTGACCTGACTGAAACCACAGCAACATTTGCCTATTATTGAGAGAAGCATCAGACTTGATTTCAGTTTCATTGTGCACTGTTTTGTGCACAATGTGATGACTTTCTATATGAACTTGCTGTTACAGAGAGACTCCTTCGTGAATAAATTTTTGGTTTTGTTTTCTATGACTGTGTTCTGCCTGAGTGTTTTCTAAACCCACAAAACTTGCTTAGGAAGAACATGTTGTTATGGTAAAAGACAAGTGGCTGTACAGGAAAATTTCTAAGCGCTTAAAAGATTTCAGAAAGTTTAGAAAAGTGATTAGTTGTGCTGTTCAGCATTTTCATCAGCTTTCCTGCCTTCGCTCAGCTGAACTAAAGAGTGTTTAGGGTTTACAAAGCATACTCCCTACGTGAAGTATACACATGGGCTTTAGTTAAACACCCTACATTACACCTAATTTATGTTGCACTACATTAATTTAGAGCAGTATCGGCATACCCTTTGATACAATTGCCTAATGGTCACAGTATTGCTTCAGGAAAGACAAGACTCCTTGTTTCCATGCCACATTGCAGTGCCTTCAGTCGCTGTCTTTTGTGACACGCTCTGGGCCAAGGGCAGGGGGGTTGGAATTAAATGATCTTAAGGTCCTTTCCAACCCTAACTATTCTATGATTCTGTGATTTTTATCTATCCTGTTAAATTTGAGACAACTTACGATCAGCAATGCAGGAACAGAGGGGTATGACCCATAGGTGTCCATATCTAGAAGTCAGAGCACTCAGATGGGAAGGAGCTTCATGTTTCTCTGGGAAAGTCTGCTCCTTATCGCCTTCATTATTTTTTTTTTTCAACCTAGAGGTATAAAATGTGAAAATAATTTATGTAAACTGTCTAATCATTTCAGCTTTTTACTTGATGACACAGTACTTCTTAATCTGACTTGAGCAATTTTGCCCTAAAGAAGATGCAAAGCAGCATTCCACTGGCAAATACTCATGTTAGAGTGATGGCTGCAGACTAATGAGGACAGTAATATCTTGTAGTGGGACAGCTGTTTCCTTCAGGAAAGCTTGACCCTGAGTTGCAGATATAACCACAGATGTGCAGAGCCAACACTGGCAGAGAACAAGAGAGGCACTTTCAGACTGCCTATGCAGAAGCATGTAAGTCTTAGGAAAACACCATAGAACCATAGAACGGTTAGAGTTGGAAAGGACCTTAAGTTCATCTATTTCCAATCCACATCAGCAGCAAGTGGTGTTTGTTTTCCACTGAACTTTGCTGCATTTTGCTACCATTTCCTTCCTTCCCAGACAGGCATCCTCAGCTTCACAGCAGTCTGGCATATTCACCATGGAAACTTCTGCAGCAGCCTGCGTACAGCTGTGCTCAGCAGGCACGCAGGTGTTTCTGCCTGTACTTTCTGTCTTGCCAGCACTGGTATTGTTGTGGCTTTTTTTTTAAAGGGCAGTATGGATTTTTGGCTATCTCACTCTGATGTTCTGCAGATACAGGGTTAGTGGAGCCCACCCAGCAAGAACAAATGAAAACATCCTTGTTCCTCGCTGACTTCTTGGTCATGCTCCGCCTTTGAGGAAGAAGTCAAAGGGAACAGGTGAATCATCCAGGAAATGTTTCCGTATTAACATGCTTGCTTTGCTGTTTTCTAGCTTAGCTTGAAAGGCTTGGGCACAGCATCAAGCATTCAGGGAAGTCCCGCCTTTTCCAAAGTGGTAGCGCCAGATTGCTGAGGCACACAGAGGTCAAAAGACTGGCCACAGGATCTAGTGACTCTGTGCCTCAATTCAAACTCAGTTCCAGCATCTGCTTGGCTCTATTTTTTGTTCTAACCAGAAGACCCACCCAAAATTAATTGGTGGGGAATTCAATACTTGTTAGATTAAGTAGGTCCTTTTATGTTTGTCACAATAGTATGTCAGTGTTTTCATGATGAATAGAGGAAATCTGGTACACAGCATCAATCCTTAGAGAAGAATTCAGTCCTTATAGGATGAACAACCTTTAGAAACTCAAACAACCACACATACGCAAACAAAGGAGAGACAGTCTTGGGCCTATTCATTGATTCAGTCAAAGGCAAGTTTTCTTTGCTAATAGCTCTTGCGCTTCTGCGGCATTTTCTGCTGTGACCAAGGTCAGCATAACACAGCAGAAACCACTTTGTGGTAGGAAAGGACACTGTCAGTTCTGTTTTGTAACATTTTCATTCTCTTTTCTAAATCTTGCTTTTTACTTTTGCTTTCTTTGGAAAATAAAGGTTACACTGAAGATATGTCCAGTCCTTGTTAAAGTCCTGAAAATGTGAAGGTTGAGAACATGACACCTCTTCTCAAAAATTAGTCTTTAAGAGACAGAAAATAAAGTATTCACTTTGATTTTATGTTTTACATATTCTCTTATGACAATTATGTTTTACATATGTCTCTTAAGACAGTTATGTTAAATGCCTTTGTGCAATTCCATCAGCGAGCTGACTCCACGAAAAAAAGATTGCTGGAGAGGAGCTAAAGCGAACACTGTTTTATGAATGCAGTTCGTTGAAGTCTACATTTTAAATAACTAGACCCTTGAGGAAACCATGACTTTCAATCTTACCAAAATAGTACATAAAATTGTTGGATATTTATTTGGTTTTGGTTTTAAATGTTTTATTGTTAGCTTTACAGTTGGATATACATAGGAAAGAGCTTTGAGAGATGGGACCTCTGAAGAAGATGAAGTAACTTGACGTCATGGGGTGTTTTTAGATCAGACAATTCCTATAGAATTGCACAGGTTCATCCAGTTATATTAGGGTCACAGCAGCTTAAATTGAGAATATTTATTGTTTTTGTAGGAAGGGTAGGTAAACTTAGTCTTTGCCTGTTGCTGTCAGATACCACCTATTCCTTCCATCTTTGTGGGATTCAGGAAGCTGACCTCTGTGCTAGATTAATCTAAGGTGTAAAATTACTCACCACCCCAAACCATGAGAAATCTCACTGCTTTCTATTCTTTCTGGCAATACTCCTTCTGCCTGCCACCCTCCAAAGCTTTTAAAGAGTGTGGGCATTTAAAACCTCACCAAAGCAAAACATAACACAGTACAGATAGTTCTGAGGAGAAGCTAAGAGAGAAGCCACCCATGACAGGTGTCAGTCATATTGCCTGACATTATTTTGAAAGAGACTAGGTTACTGGAATGATAAGGATGTCAAGAGCCTAGGCAGACTGTTGCAGAGTTTCTAGGCCTTTGAAACTTGCTTTAACAGATACATCATTTTGATAATCTCTTCAAAATATGTTTTTTTTTCTGGTTCAGTTTTCACTATAATCAGACTCTAAAACCCATCATCCTCCTGCCTTTTAAGGGCATTAAATTTGGAGGTATGTGGGTAAGTTTTGAAAAGTGAGAAACATCTAAACTTTGTGTATTCTTAAATTTTATAGGTTCCTTTTTCGTCTTCAGAGAAGTATTTTTAAGCAGTTTCTCATTCAGCTTTTTACTAGCTGTTTTAAAATGCTTGGGAATTAAATAGTCTGTTTGCAACTACATGGCAGCACTTGTCCTGGAAATGAAATTCACGTTGCTAAAGTGTTTATGGAATACATGGAATGGGAGCATATAAATCGTGGTCCCTCTATGTATAGTTCAAACACAGTAATTTCAAACACTGCAGGAATTACAATAAGTTGTGCTGAAAAATAATGCACCATTTCATAAGGGCAGGTGGGATAGCACTGACAGAACTTTTACCATGTGTTGCAAGAAACTTTAGCTTTATGTGCACCTAAATAAAGAATACAGTTGATCAAACTTTACTTGTGAGGCTTTTTTCAAAACTTCAAAGATGCCACTTACTCGTAACAGCACTGAGTTATTGGTGGTCTGGAGATCACACACTCACAACTAGCTCTTCCTTTTAAAAAGAGGGAAAATGCTACACCGTATTTACAGTAATAAAAATAACTAAATTTCCACAAAGACTGACTCAGAGTGAGACAATTTTTTTCTGTTCTTACTTTGGTAAAACTGTCAGTTAATTCCAATCTTTTCATGTATTTGCTTTCATAGCAGAAAATGCAAGTGGTCAGATGAGATTATAATGATGTCTGTTCTACTGAATATATAAATGAATTATACTAATTTTTAGTATTTCCAGAAATGGCGTAGAAAGGCTGGCTTTGTGAATGCAGTTCCTAGAAGACATAACCAGATAGAAAGAAGTTACAAGTTCGACTATGGCAAAATCCAATGGGTAGAAAATGGAAATTATTTGTCATGAAATTCATATTTAAAACTCTAAAAGAATGAACAACTTTGTAGACATAAATATATCTTGCTATGCTATTGCTTTAAATAGCATAATTAGTTTATACTTTCGAACTAGAAGGTTCTATATTCTGGTTTTCGGATTCCTCTTATCTTCCATTGTTTCGTAAAAATGGACTGTGATTTCAAGTCAAGAATACCTGAAGTCAGCTTCCACATGCTGTTCCCAATTGCTGTTAGATAACTGTGTTCAACAGCAGAGTATTTGGCTTCTCACTGTACAGTACATAAATCTTAAGCAATTGCTGTTTCAATTTTTCTCTTTCCTTTGAACTCTTGAATGGAGGGAAAGAATTTCTTCGAGAGTTCAGTAGGAATGTCCTGTTACGAAACATCAATCATCAAATGCCTATAGTACATGGAAAGTGAGGTGACTGTAATAAAATTGACATAACTAAGCAAGCAGCATCTGACCTTTAGGAGCCCAGAGCTTGTGATCAGAAGACCCAGTCTTCCAAACCTTTAGGAGGTAAGAGTTATCGTCTCCCCCAAAAAATACCTTAGTAAATGAAGTGCTACATGTGAATGTATGTGATAAAAGAGGTGAATAAATTCTTCCCTGACCCTTAGTAAGGGAGTGTTGACAGAACAGAGGTAGAGAGTGACTTTTGAAAGAAAGGAAAAAAGGAATGTATCTTTGGGTCTAGATGGGAGCAGCTGCTCCCCTTATCTTGCATCAGTGTTAACTTTTAGTTGCTGTTCCTGCTATGTGAGCCAAGTCACAACACAGCATGCAATGCTGCCTGCAGTTGTTGCAAAGAAAAGGTGCAATGGGTACCGTCAAAATGCTGTGTCCAAAATGTGGACATAAATCTTCCTTGTGCATTGTCAACCTGTTTGCTTTTGTCTACATTCTCTTCTCCATGTAACATGCTGTCATTACCATGTTATTCTTTTCGAGCTTGCCAGTCCTCCAAGTACTTCCAGGGCTGGTTAGAGGAGACAGAGCTACTCTGAGTTCTGGCTCAGCATCAGACTGCTGAATTAATGCCTCTTTAGCACTCTTTTTTAATTTGTTTGCTCCCTTCTGCTTTCCTATTTTATATGAGTCAACTCATATACAACGGATGTAACTGATTAGTGCAAACCAAAACATTCAGTGGTTTAAATCTTAGCAGAAGGCCTTCAATCATCCCTTGAAGGAATTGGTCTTATCATTCAGGTACCACATACTTCTGCAAAATGTGTGACAATAGAGCAGGTCACACATCATTGACTCCTTATGCACATACTTTGCCAAGAACATAAGTGTCACAGTGCTCTACCAGTCCCTTCCTAAAGGTTTAGTGTAAATTCATATTATTGGATAAGAGAAAATTACAGGAATTTAGAATGTAATACTTCCAGAAATCACTGAGAAAGTTCTCTCCTGCCATTATGGAGATTTTATTTAACTAATCCCTGGGTCAAATATGCAATCAGTGTATTACAACAATATACAATAGAGTTGAACTTTTTAGGGACAGTTCCTTGAAATGTAAAAATTCAAAGAATTCTAGCACAGCTTTATGAAATAAAAAAAACAAAACCAACTCCCAAAACTTAGCCTGTTTTTGATGTGTGCTTGACATTTATTACTTCCTTTCAGGTTTTTCTGTTAGAAATTCTTTGGTGATTTAGGAACCTACTAGCTTCTGGAGGTTAACAGCAGACATAGGTGGCAAGTGATATCCCCTTATTACTCATGAAAAAGGCTGGAGATACCAGAGTGAGAAAAAAGTGGCCAGTAATAGTTAAAGCTTTTTATCCTTCCATCCTGCTGTTTGTACTTGAGACACCAGTGCTCTGAGAAATATTATTTGCAAAGAAAGAAAAAGTGTAGATTGCCCGCTTTGCGGTTTTATCTCCATCCCTCTGTGTCCATGCTTACATGACCTCCATTCCTGAGGTACTACAGGATCTGACAATTTACATAACAGATTCAGAGAGCAATTTGTGGCAGACAGTTACTATGGTCTCCGTTTTGCAAACAGGAAACTGAAGCACTGAGGAACTAAGCTGCAGAGCAGGTCATCCAAGTCAGGCACTAACCGAGCCATGCATTAAATTCTTCCTTGGCACATCAGTAAAGTCCAGCTTGGAAGAGCACTTCAGGCGGTGCTTATCTAGTGCTCTCTTCTTTCCCCCAACATGTTTCCCTCTGCCTTCCCCAAGCACAATATAATAGGAAGGATTCTTCACTTGTCCTGCTTTGCTAGTGTTTCTGTTCAGGGGCAGATTTCTAGGTTTCAGAATGAAATGTATTAATATCTCACAGCCAACTTTATAAATAAAACAAAAAGAGGAGCTAACCATATGTCATCTTTCAGTTCATGTGTTAAGTGAACATAGTTCCAAGGGCTCTTTGAACTTGAGAGCAAACAGGCATTTTGTACTCCTCAGATGTTACAGCAAACTATAACCCATCCTTGTTTCTCTGGCGTACAGTGTACTGTGTCTTTAATGCACCAAAGTACAGCATGTCAAATGTCAGGTTGTTATGACAGCAATAAACTTGCGATTCCCTTGAAGCAGATGTTTTAATTTGTTAGGTGTTTTTCTGGGGAAAAAAATCTGCTTGCATTTAAATATATGTTCAGATTAAGAAAGGAATTTGCTTGGAAACATCTTTTCCACCTGTATGAAAACTGTATCAAAGAATCTTACTGCACATGTGTGAAGCGGTGCGAGAAATCATCACAAAGATGGCCAAATTACAGAAATCTCCTTCACACCTGAAACAGGACCTTTGCAGAAGTCACTTCAGTGTAGGAGTCAGATCTGGATCATGGAAAGACCTTTTTTAATATATCTGACATTGCAAAAAGAACACTGAAACCAAGAGTCTGCTGAGGGATCTTCCTCCGGAGGTGGATTTCCTTCCCTCTGGGAATTAACATCACACTCTTCAGATCTATCACTCCTTAGTGTGCTGTTGCTTTTACCTTTGTTTGTAGTGATCAATGAGGATTATGGTTTTATAGCAAATGCTTTAAAGATGCAAAACCTTTGATGGTTTTCAAAGACAGAAAAGAATTATGTACCTGTCTGAGCTGCAGGTAAAGAATGTTACAGCTGTGTGAGCACTAATTCAAGTGATTAATTGATCTCACTTTACACTGAAACACATATTGGACCTTACTCCATCATCAAAAGATGGCAGGGTTGTCCCCAGGCATAAGTGATTTTAAAGTCCGTAACTTGCTGGGTCCACGTGGAAGGCAAAAGTTTATGGTATAGCCTGCTCCTATAAACAGACTGCACAGATAGATACACTCAAAGGATCAGTTTACTGGGATTACATATATCAGATGTGGTCATTATTGTGTCATATATGCTATAAGATAATTTAAACCTAAAACCAGGCATGGAGATTTCTAGAGTTTCCTTTAAAGAAAAATTAAAAAAAAAAAATTAAAAACAAAAAAACCAAAACAAAACAAAAACCAAACCAAGCCCACCTACCCCCCCAAAACCAAAATCAAAACCAAACCCTTTAATGAGTCTTCTGTCCCTGATAATGTTTTAGGAATTAACTGGAGTCCACCTAGGATTAAAATGATTCAGCAGGAGCAGCTGTGCCGAGTTAAACCCCACAAACTAACATGATTTAGCTCAGTGTAGACTGTTCCCAGAGAGAGGCACTCAGAGATATTGTAGGGACAGTATGGATCCATCAGCAGTGGGAGTATGAGCATTTTCCAGCACTGTTTTGAATGGCTTATGTGTTGGTATGTCTGCCTACTTGATCCCCCTAACTAACTAAGGGGACAAATTAAATGATTGTAGAGCTTTTTTTTTTTTTTTCATTTATAGTTAATATTGTAGCCTATAAAAAATTCTTGCATGTTTCATCTCAAAAAGTATGACCACTCATATCTGAAAGCAGTGGATATATGCTTCAGCAGCAGCCAAAGAGTCAGAAAGGTAGAAGCCTTCGAAAAGAAACCTACTTTTTTTCTGGTTTTGAAATATGTTTGAAATAAGAATTTGAGCCATCTGTAGCGCTAACATTAACTTCATATTCATCACACAACATGACTAATAATATGTTTCTAAACACAGCAAATTTGATGAAACATGGACTCTAAGCAGGGGGGACTGTCACTCTTAGTTTCTCCCTGCCACCGTGCACACACTGTGGTCTGTGGGTAGCTTGAGGATTGTAAAGCTGTGCTAAATGGATAGCCTTCCAGGTCCATACAACTGCTGTTTTGTTGTTTTGTGTTTATAATTAAAAATCATGACATTTGACCTTTAGTGCATGACTGCAGCACAATTGCATTCACCTTACCTCATTTATGAATGCAAATCAGGTCAATTTAACTCAGCATTGTGTTTACTCTGCATGTTTCTAAAAGGCTCCTCTTGCCACAGCATGTTTTCCTCCTAGACTCCTGCACTTTGTGGTAATTGCAGAGCATGCTGTCACACTGGAATTGCAGGTATGGATGGTTTGGTGACAGAGCGGTCTGAAGATGCCTTGGATCTGTCAGCAGCCAAAAGTGATGAGATAATTTGAATGAGACAACTTTGTCTTTGAATGGCTAACAGTACTCCAGAATGAGCTTTAATAAAATTAATATGCCGTGGAAATAAAATTAATACCTTTTCACTGAAGTTATTTATGCTAGCCATGGATCTAACTCTCAGCTTGTTATACGAGTGAAGAGACTGCAGGTTTCAGAAGGCTCTGCCCCCAAAACTTGTCTAGGGAAAGCCATTCTTCACTGTGCCTTTGAACCCTCACTGTGCCTTGAGGTAAACTCCTCCCAAGTGCCAGTGGATTAAATCATCCTTGTATGGAGGTACACAGGGAGAAGCAAGGAGAATTTCAACTGGTCATTATCAATCACGCAGCACAAACAGTTTGGAGCAGTAATCAGTCTCTCTGTCCTTCACACAAAGAGGTTTACAACACCAGAGGAGTTTATTATTATTGCTGGTCTAAGATCATCAAAGTCATTTTGTTTCGTCTTGAACAGTAGTCAGAGGGGTTAAAGTGAGGTTAAACTGCCTAAACAAAATGGAAGCAATTACACAGTGGGATCATGGAGAACTGTTTGCTTTAACCCTCCCTGACAAAAATGGTACTATAAGAAAAAAGTTCCCCGGCTTTTTACAATCATTAAATGCATCTGTCTGTTTAAGTTCATGCCAAACTTCTTCACCTAAATCTTCTCAGGAGTGTCACTCTTTTAAGCACTATCAGTTTCCCCAGAGTTCCCAACACAGCCCTCATTCAGTGTCTGATCTTTGCAGCATTGTCATCACTTTGCAAGCTGCTTTGCAGGACAGGACCTACATTGTGCCGGAGATGTGCCTGTAAGAGTTATGCCTTAGCTTTTCCTACTTAGTGACTTGGCAGGAAAAGACAAAGCTATGTGGAAGAGCAGCATGATGGGGAATGCAGATCTGGCCCATTCCAAGCTTCAAATTGCAAGACAGGGAATTACCTCTTCTACTTCATTCAAGGTTATATCACAGCTGAATTGTCAAACTTGGCCTTCCAGTGACCTACATCATGTGACAGAATGAGATCTGCCCTTTACTAGTTTTGGTTTTTTCTGTTACTCAAAAATGGAAGGCAGTAGCATTAACAGCTTTCACTTACAGTGTGAGCCTTGCTGTATTATGGGTCTAAATGGAGTCTTTACTGAATTCCCTGCAGGTTCATTGCTGTGTAGCAGAAAAACACATCAAAGAGCCATAGGAAGGTGGTGTGTTTAAAGAAAGAACAGGAAAAAAGTTCTAATTCTATAAGCAGGCATTGACACAGTGTTTATTGAAACTTGTCTGTCTGAAAAGGGACTAGGTCTTCTATAGATAACCCAAATGAAGAATTACATGCCTCATTTTATCATTATGTAAGATTCTTGCAAAATGGTTCCTCTGTACCCTGAAGGAGTGTTACTGAAATAGCTCCTGCGTAGATGCGAAGCTTTGCAAAGTTAATAGTGAAATATGTCCGTGATCCTGCGTCACACCTCCAAACACAGGGTGACTCTTTCAAAGAGTTCTCTGTATCCTGTGAAGTATTTATCTTGTTTGAGCTTGTTGAGAGGTTTAAGGATGAAATCAGAAAGGAATAGGATAGGAGATGAACACTGCTCTTACAGTTTGTAAAAGAGCTTGCAATTACGTGGCATATCTTCTGCTGGCAAAAAAAAAAAAAAAAAAATATCAAGAGAAAAAACAAGCTTTTTATGCAGAGAAGGCAATAAAATCAGCTTGTCAATGGAGCCAAAATGTTCCAATATAAAAAAGATTTAATAGATTTCCAGTAATAGAAGGGGTGTTGCACAGGGTTGAATCAGGCTCTTACTTCTCAAAACATTACTGTAAATGGTAAAGACTATATACTCTTACACAAATATCTGCTCATCTCTGATAATTAACCACAGCCAACAAATGAAGCAGCATATTTTGGTCTCTATTGCTCGAGATTTCAAGCAATAGAAATCTGTCACATTCAATGGGACTATTCTTAGCTTAAAACTCTGACGTTGCAGTGTGCTATTAGAACAGAGCATATCATTTATGAGGAGCTGCTTTGAAAATGTTGAAGCTATAGACAAAAATACAGGTAATGCCATGTAAAGAACACTGACTTGACTGAGGTTCTAAATGGGTGGAAGGCAAAACTGACACCTGACACAGCTTATATGTTAAAATAGCAGTCTAATTTTTTCTGATGTGTCTGAGTGAAGATAGCATGAAGGCTTGGCGGAAATGTGTTCCTGTTACAATTAAGGAGCATTTGAGTCTGAATAGATATTACCAAATGCCATCTGATTGTGTAACAAACAGCAGTGCAATATGCCACTCGCTTAATTAAGTGAATTTTCTTATTTTCCCAAAAATGAATGGGCTACTGGACCATGGCATTATTTATATGTCCTCTAATACTTGCTCCTTTAACACAAGAAGCACAAAAATGTGATAGTGCAGACATTGTTTTATCATCAAACAGACATGAGAAGAGAAATAGATAATACTTCTCTCATATAATGATCGTGATGGCAAGATCCTTGTTCTTGTGTCATGTCAGTGTAGCATAGAAGAGAGTCTTATTCCTTTGACCTTTAAAAGCAGGGATATCCAAAGTATGAATGAAGCTGTACCTGAATTAGGAAACCTGCAAAAGCTCAGATTCAGCACCTTGTTTAATCACACCTGGCACAGGATCTTTACATCACATTTCTCTCAAGGTTTTTTCCCTGCACAGTCCTAAAATACAAATTATATTAGGTAGAATGTAACCGATGGCTGGCCTGGAAGGTAGTTCAGCCAGGCAGAGGTCAGTGGCATTTACTGACTGTAACTTACTGTCACCCACTGCTGACAGCAGGAAATAGAGCTACTGAAATGCCCTGCAAACTTCCTATTGTTTATGCATCTTCTCCTGCTCAACTCATTTTCCAGCAGCTGCCTCATCCAGTTAAAAAGCCACTGTGAATTGCCCTACTATACAAAATAAACTTAGTTCAGAATAGTGCACCAGGAAATGCTGCTGTACAAGCTAAACTTACCAGCAGGCCTCATTTCTTGAGGCAAAGAGCATCTCTGAGAATCACATCTGGGGCTTGTATTGAGGCTTCCCAAAGAAGAAATTTCCTAAACTTTCACTGGAGATGTCTGTTGGAACTCTGATGCTGATAAACCAGGTTACTCTCTGTAAATAGAGTCTGAGTGTCACCGAGTTTCCTGCTCTGTGTGCTTTACATCCATATCCTGTAAGCATGAGATCAGTGTGATACTGCACTCAAGATAAGGGACAGTATTTTTGTCTTTGATTCTAGCTCCAAGAAGGATGACTTATTTAGCAAAGAAAAACAAGAAAGTCATTCTGTCATTTGAGGTCTTTGTTCCTGGCTTATGCAGGGAGAAGAGATGAGACTTTTGGACTGCTCCCCAATAATTCACTGGGATTTCATTCTTTCCCCTTAAATGGACAGAGAGAATAAGACTGATAGATATTTTCAGGGCACTGCTTTGAATTAACAGTTTCAGTAGCAGGTACTATAAACAGCCAGCCTGGGTTGCACCTTCTGATCTCACTCTCTGTTTAGATGCTCTGAAACAAGCAGTTCTTTTTCTTTCTTCTTTTTTTTTTTTTTATTTCCTTTCACAGACCAATTCCAAAGGATTCTTAAACTATAAAAATGAAATTGTTCCCTATAAAATATAATTGGAGCTGCTTTGTAGTTCCAGTGACAACCAGATGCTGGAAAAAAAGACCAAACTGTTGATCCAATTATATAAGTTTCTTAGTACTCTCACTGCACGAAGTCTTGTCCAAAAGGAGATTTGCTTCTGCTAAGATATTGCTGGTAATTTTTATTCACTCTTAACGGCCTTTTTGATAGCTTTTCTCCTTCTGTATCTACATGTTTTCTTAATATAGTGACACTAAACCTGTGTGTTCTGTAGGCTGGGAAGCAAATTCATAAGTGTAATAGGTCTTAGAGCTGGCTATATAAAACCTAATAGCAGCGATTACAGTGGCTGTATCCCCACCATCCCATAAAAAGCACAAGTTACCTCACCAAGCCAATGGATTTCCATCAGTGTCTAATAAATGTAAAATAAAGAACATCAAGCCACCTAAGTTTGCAAATCTGGATCTTTCTATTGAATAAAAAAGTATGTGTTTCATGCTAAGTTTTTGCTGTAGAGAATTCCAGTCCCTGGCTTTAAGTGGCTGCCAGATCCACCCAAGCTGCTAGAAACAGCAATGCTTTTCTGTGTAATCAAGTTATCTAAGCTGAAAACTGTTAGCAAATTTGCTTACTTCCAGCTGATTACAACAGTCTGAGTGAAATGGTTGCCCTGTCGTTATCAGGATCAATGAGCTGGCAGCACAATTTTTTCCACAAGTTTGGAGGTTTTGTCTACAAGTCTGGCATTGGGTACAGGTCTTACAGGATGCAGCTGAAGGGGAGATTTCTGGACTTCCCACTGTCTAACTTTACAGGGATCTTCAAGCTCTTTCCGTTGGGTTGCTGTTCGGATTAATACCTTGAGCAAGGCTAGTGAAAAAGGCCATAAAAACAAGACTCAGCTGAAGTGCTGAGGAATGCTGCACTGAGAGGAATCGTTGGATAGACACAAGATTAAGTTCTTGTAGCCCTAGTCTAATGACAGTCCAAATGAAATGAAAAATCCTTCCTTCAGGTGATAATTTCAAAGTCACATTCTTACGAAGTTCAATGGACAGTATCTCTGTTTTCAAATGCTTGAACTGTACAATACTTATTATAAATAAATACTTAATAAAATCCTGATTTTTTCGGAGTTCTTGTTTAATCAGTGAAAACTGTTAATGGTGATACTTATGACTTTTTCAGCTTCAGTAACAGAGCTATTGACACACATTACATATGATATTATGTTTATTTGTTTTGAACCTGAATACCTCCTCCTGTTTCTCACAGGAGAGCACTGTGAAAATGACCAGGCTTCTCCAGCAATTTACATTACCTAAGGTGACAAATGTCATATAAAAATTTATCCTGGAATGCTCCAGTTTGTACTTAGTGACTATCAAAGACAAAGCTGTTTCTGTATTAAATATTTCCTGTAATGCTGCATTAGTAGCATTTTCAGAGCGCTTTAGAGACATAGTCAGAGATGGAGGGCTGAGCGATAATTCAGCTTCAAGGTGATAAAGACATGAATAACTATTGGATGGTTGGAGTCCAGAAGCAAGTCTCATAGCCCATGCCTGTGCAATTGGACATGTGTGCCCTTTACAATCATTACTTCTTAAATACAGCAGTGTACTTTGCGGAGATCAATAAGCAAGTTCTTAGTCCTTTGGAGAGCTAAAAAGTCCTTCTTTCTCATTAACTGATAGTTCATGTATGTCTCTTTTTTTTCTTGAAGCACTCAGAGGTGACCACAATGTGTTTTCAGTTCCTGCAGGCCTGGAGTAAAAATTTTTACTGAGAGAGAAGAAAATGTTAAGAGCGGGGGAACATAAAAGGAGCTTTTGGATTTTTTACCTTCAGCTGCTTTTGAATGAAATTTAACAGCCAGAGTTGGAAAACCACAAACATCTAACTAACAATGAATTAAAATCATAACCACTTGCTTTCTGGTGAATGAGGTGCCTTGGTATAAGCTGCCAGAAGTAACATTATAGGAGCAAAAATAGTTATTAAAAAAGAGAAAAAAACAAACAAAGAAAAGGAAATTATTCTGAGTGGGCAACAATGTATGTGATATTTCTTTGCAAGTGGTTATCATCTATACGGTATACAGCATGAAGTATAAACAACTAAAAGCGAAATCAGGAAAATATTTACAGTGATTTTTACAGGACTTCTTGAGTATTTTTTTATTTCATCATTCTTAATCTTGAACAGAGAAACTTTTAATGAGCAGTGCAGACGAGCCTAAGTCTATTAGGTATTGGCATTGGAAATACATTGTGTCTCCACACATACATACATACTTACTATTTGATGGCTAGTCTGTCGTTTGGTCTATTCACCCAAAACTGTACAGATATTGGAGCTATAACACATTAAGCAATATGACATACTGTTCATGTCCCTGCATAATTATCCTGTGTCTCCTTGGGGTTATAATTTCTTTAAAATTACCTCTTTTGGGGGTTGGAATCAGATGATATTTAAAGGTTCCTTTCAACCCAAATCATTCTGTGACTCTATGAAAACAAAATCAGAGAACTCAGAGTATTCAAAGCAGAATTTAATTTTTCAGTGGTGACAGCATCACCACCTGTACCTGAGCTGGGCTGGAAAGGTGAAATTTTAATGTCAAAAAAGATTTTGCGACCAGATTTAATGATCATTCTGTTTATATACTTAAAATCTGTGATTGGTGGTTATTCTTTTATTTGTCTTTTCTGTTTCCAAATGCTGCTAGTATCTTCAGCTTTCAGGGACAAGTAACTGTTTACATTGATATCTGTAGGCCTGAAAAAAGTGAGTTATGCACTAATGGTTCACAGGTTTATATTGCAAACATTTGGGACAAGCATTGTAACTTACTTAGTGTGTGTAATGTCCAAGTCTCTGATGATCCAGAGTCCCAGCATTCAGTGATAGCAATTGGAATATAATATTTTGCTTAACTGGGCTTTGGATGAGGCTGTCTAAATCCTTGAAATTCAAAATACAAATAGAATTAATAATATTTTTTCTATCCTTCCCAAGAACTATCTATAATCTGACTGTTCTTTGCCTTAAAGTCTGGCTACAAATCTTATGACACCTACGTTGCCAGAGCTTCACACATAGGTTTCTCTGTTGTCAGTCACGGTTTGTGTCAAAATGAGAAATTTGACTGCTGCCTTCAACAGTCAAACTTAAGCAGCAGAATCACAGTTCACAGGCATAATCTTATGAATACATTTACTTTTTTTCAGATCTTAGGGAAATTATTTGTTTTGTTTGGATTGAGCTTTGAGCACCAGCTCTTCCGAACGGTTCATATTTAAATTCAAGTCAGCGCATTCGTTTGCAGATACTGTGCCAGGGGCAAGTGGAGCAGAGTAGCTGGACTACCTAAAGACCGGTTGGAGGGCCGTCATAGTGCTCTATAGAGAGGCCACATTTCCATTCATATTTAACAAAAGTGTTCCTGGATATAGCACCTAGCGACCTGCGAGAATGCCACTCTCCCACTCATAAAATAGCTGCACCCTTCCCTGTCTTCCTCTGATATCCACTATGTACCATGAACTGATTGGCAACCCTTCACACAGGTCATCCTGAAAGAAACAGTTTATGAAAGCCACATCCTTGTCCTTTCCATCCCATAAATTCACAGTGTAGCTCAAACACAGAGAAACAGAAACATAACATGTCATCAAGACGGTAGTGATTGCCATGAATTATAACAATATTTCAGTATGAACCTATCCAGGATACATTTTTTCCCCCAAAACACTCATGAATGGATCAGATAGAAAATCTTTCAAGCGACTGCCAAGTGAATATAAATATGAACAGCTGGGGCCAGGGAGGGAATCTTTCCTTGTTTTCTGTTATGCTTGAACATTTGATTGATTGTTTTGTTTTGCTGGTTTGGGCTTTTTGTTTTGCTTGCTTGTAGATGTGTGAATTTAATGAACAGACCTCTCTAGTATGAATAAAATATCTTGTGGGAACACAGACTAGTGATTAAAATACAGTGTTGGTGTTCATGTTACTTAGATCCCATTTCAAGTTCTCTCATCTTTGGAAAATCTCTTCATTCAGTTCTGAGCATATGCCCACCACCAGTGTTTCTCTTATTTTTGCTTTCTCTTATAGTGCTCTTGACAAATCTCCTTTTCCTTGTTTTTGTTCCAACTTGTTTCATGTGTCCAGTTCAAGTCTTTAGAAGCACAAAGGTAGAGGAAGAAGTCAAAGGCTATTCACTATATCCCAAAGTCTAGGGCTTAAGAGACAGCAACAAAATTACCATTAATATACCTTTTTTCAATGAAGCATCTTTGCTGCTGTCGTGGTTTAAGGCCTGCCACACAGCCCACTCACTGCCCCCCCTTCCTCCCTCGGCTCCCAGAGGGATGGGGAAGAGAATCGAAAGAATACAACTCCCACAGGTTGAGATAAG